>VDFB02270651.1:264288745-264365764 GCA_007258455.2 Sequoia sempervirens
GACCCATCTTTGCTTACATGCATTTTGTCCTTAGTTTCTTAGCTTCTCCCTAAGTTCATCTTAAGGGGGGGTGTTAGAGTAATAGGTTGTTTACTTGATTAATTTAATCATGTTGATTAATTAATTAAGTCACCTTTACTTTATTTCACTTAAGCTAAAATTATGAATCTTTATTTATGCATTATTAAATTAGTCATGTTGTCTTGTTCATTATGATCTTGACACTTATCACATGCTAATTTAATCCTCTCCTAGGGTTCTCTTTAGGTTTTGATCTCCTTTCTTAATGATTGATCTCTTTGTAATTATTCAATCTTCTCGGGTAATGCATCTTTTGCTTCATGTTTACAGAGCACCATTCTTGTGTCTCTTGATCTCCTTTGGTGACAGGTTATTTGCTTGCAAGTGTTCATTGGGATTTGTGAGGTTGGATTATAAACTTCTACAAGTTTTAGCAAATACAATTAGATTTGTATAGCACCTGAAGATCAGGATAAAATTACTTTTACTTGTCCTTGAGGAACATTTGCATAAAATGTTCTACCTTTCAGTTTATGTAATGCTCTTGCCACTTTTCAGAGGGAAATTTTTAGTACTTTTGCTAATCTTATTCATGATTGAGTAGAAGTTTATATGGATAATTTTACTGTATATGGTAACACTTATGAATAAGCTAAAGGAAATCTTGAAAAAGTTCTTCAACGATGTGAAGAAACTAATCTATCCCCAAGTCATGAAAAAATTCATATTCTAATGACAAAAGGTATAGTGTTAGGTCATTACATTTCTTCTAAATGAATTCAAGTTGATCCTAAAAAGGTATGAATAATTCAATATTTACCTACACCTTCTTTCCAAAAATATGTTCATAGTTTTATAAGATATGCTGGTTATTATTCAAGGTTTATTCAAAATTTTAATAAAATTGCCTCACCACTTTTCATCTTGTTAGACAAAGATAATACCTTCTCATGGACAACAAAATGTCAATAGGACTTTGAAACAATCAAGGAAAAAATTGTTACCACACCAGTGTTACGTGGACCAAATTGGGAATTACCATTTCATATTCATACTAATACCTCAAATACTTCCATGGCAGCTGTACTAGGCCAGAAAGAGGATGAACTCTTCTATTCTATCTATTATATTAGCAAAAATTTCATAGGTGCTGAGGTAAATTATATAGTCATTGAGAAGGAATTTTTAGCAGTTATCTATGTAGTTAATAAATTTTGTCATTATATTACTGGATACAAAGTGTTTATTCATACTGATCATTCAATAATATGATTTTTAATGAATAAACCTATTGTTACTGGTAGAGTTATTAGATGGTTATTATTATTACAAGAGTTTGGCATTACTATACTTGATAAGCCTAGTCGTGAGAATGTTGTGGATTTCCTATCCAAGTTACAACGTGAGGATGAACTCATACTAGTCGACAATGCTTTTCCAGATGAGCACCTTTTTGCAATTTCTATCAAAAGTCCATGGTTTGTAGATATTGCAAAGTATTTAGTCACTTGCAAGTTTCCCCCATATTTATCTCCCAAAGATCATTGGAAACTTGTTGGACTAAGTGGTTAGTACACATGGATCAATGGAATTCTCTTCCGCACTAGAATTGATAATGTCATGAATCATTGTGTAGCTGAAGATGATGTCTTCGACATACTCCACACATGTCATATTGAACCATGTGGAGGACATTTTATAGCCCAAAGGACAACCAACAAGATTCTTACTATTGGATATTATTGGCTTCACAAGGATTGCAAGTAGTATGTTCAACATTTTGACAAATTTCAATGCATGGGCTAACCCACACATTCAGATGAAATACCATTGCAACCTTAGATATCTATTGAAACTTTTAAAAAATGGGGTTTAGACTTTGTGGGGCCCATTAATACTTCATCCATAAATAAAGAATACATTTTGGTTTGCACTAATTATGTTGCCAAATGGGTTGAGGTTGTCACACTAAAGCATGCAAGGGATACTAAGGTTGCTATTTTTTTGTACACAAAGATTTTCACAAGGTCTAGGGTACCAAAGGAGATTGTAACAAATCAAGGACCATCATTCACCTTTGAGATAATTATTGCTTTGGTTTGTGAATATGAGATTCAACATCACAAATCTTCTTCATATCATCCAAAAGCCAATGGCCAGGTCGAAGTCACTAATAGAGAACTCAAGAATATACTTAGGAAAATAGTATCACTTCATCAAGAAGATTGGGAAACTCAACTTCCTGAAGCAATATGGGCTTACCAAACAACGTGGAAGACTACCACTGGTTTTACACCTTATGAACTTGTCTAAGGTAAGAAGGTTGTATTGCCTATTGGGTTTTAAATTAAAAATTTATGTACCTCTTTAGAATTAGGATTAAATATTATTGATACTCAAAAGGCTAAAATTGGGCAACTCCATTCTTTAGATGAAATGTGTCAACACAATCTCTTTCACATAGAAGTAGTTCAACAAAAACGTGCTCTTTGGCATGACTATTTCATTCGTAAGTGATCTTTTTAGCCAAGAGACTGGGCACTTTTGTATGACTCCATTTTTTAGGATTTTAAAGGAAAATTCCACGCCAAGTGGCTAGGACTATATGAGATCGATATTGTCTATGACAATGGCATGGTCAAGCTTTGCACCTCAGACTCTAATCGCACAACCCTTGTTGTTAATTACCATTATCTCAAGTTGTATAAGCGACCTATCACCACAGATAGTTTCATTTCTAGTCTTAAGAAGGAACTCAATATCCTTAAATATTTCCCGTGGACTCTTCAAGTAACTATTAGGTGCTTCAATATATATATAAATAATTAAAAAATAATATATTAAAAAATGAGAAATAAATCTAGCAATGAAAACCCTCAAGCGTTGCTAGATGGTTGCAATTTGAAAACCAGGTCTCTAGTGGATTGTAACTGAAATGAATAACTTAGTGGTGAAAACCAATTTTTCCCCACCTCTAAGTGGTAACAAATTGAAAATTGGGACACCAATGGTTTTTTTTCATAAAAAATAAAAAAATGTCTGTGTGTGACAAGGACTAATTTTTTTTTCTAATCCCTATCACCTTTTTTAGACCTTTTTAAAGCAAGGCATGACATCCAACTAGCGCTTCTCCCTGCTTTTCTGGTTGTCTAACTACCTTAGAGACATTTCTTCACCACAAGATTTCTCCAACACTCCATTTCAAACCTCATTGTTAGTACGACTCATTGTTCCTTTGGTTTGCAACATTCCCTTTTGCCCCACTAGACCTTCCTAGATGTCTTTTGATTGCGACACGGTTCCATGTCATCTAGATCGGGTATTATGCTTTGCCATCTCCGAATCCCTGTTATGATTGTAGGATCTTTTCATAGACTACCAACATGTCATATTAGCGATGTACATTCCCCACATCATCCTACGCCTATGACAAGACCTCCATCATAAATCTTCACCACATGTCCAACAATCATGCCATCTTCTCTGCTACCATCCTGTCAGATTATATTTCACATAATTGGTAACCTTTTTTCATTTTTATTCTTTTAAAATGTACTAACTACTTTTTATTATATAAGTTAATCATAATGGCAATGCTGGGACAACATTATTGGCTAAGCTGGGGGGACTTGTCATATCCGTTAAGCTCTAATTAAAACTTGTTAAACCTGTCAAATCTACCCATACGTCTCATACAAATCTAATTACAACATGCCATATATCCTCATACAACCATTAAAATCCATTATTTCCATATATACCAAATCTTACCATATCTTTTTTGTCCTTCTTTACCATTTACCGTCCCTCTCATTTCTATAGTACATCGTCCTTTTTGTCTATAGTATTGTTATTTTCTCTTAACTTTCTATCACGAAAAAATGGGTGGAACCCATACTATGTGGGAACCTTCAGACAAAACAAAATTACAAGTTGATAAGGAAGCCTTCAATTTTTTTTTGTCAAGCCCAATGGTATGCGTTATGCAAGAAGTTATGTGGTTTTGATGACCATAGTACACTTGAATTTTCTATGGGTTTTGAGAAAAACCAGGTATCTTTGAGGGGAATCACTTTTCTCGTCATAGTTCAAATGGTTGTTGAAGTCATTGGTTTTCCTCAAATTGGTGAGACGTTCTTCCCTATAGGATCCATCAAAGTAATAGATTTAAAGCCCCTTCAAAAGTAGTTCTTGCAATGTGGTGAATCTATTGAAATGGTGCATGACCAAGGTACAAAACGAGCTTCCTTACTAAAACCATGGGACACTATTGGCAATTTTATCATCCAATATATCACCTATGAAGGTAGGTATAGTTATGTTTTTTCTCACTATTTTAGATTATTGTTCCATCTACGTAAAAATTCTTTGGTCAATATACCCTACTATTTGTTTTGTTGTTTACAAAAATTGAGTAAAGAAGTAAAAAGGAACATGCAAATTCTCTTTCTCACGATGGTTTAATTAATTTTCTAGTCATAAAGGGTTTAAATTAGTGGTGCCTACTTTGAGTTGGGATGTTTTTATTCAAAACCCAGAGGATAAACACTCCAGTGACTCCATTCCTAAAGAAGAGGAAGCCTCTGGAAATCATGAGCAGGAAAATATAGTATAAGAAGAGGAAGTCCTTGTAAATGTCATGTCCCTGAAATTGGACACTAAGGTAATAAAGACATATTTAAAAGTATTTGATACCATTACAATTATAATTGTTAGAGGGCAATATTATAATTGTAATTATTATACTATGAATATCGTCATCCAAAAATACAAATATTAGATATTATAACCATTGTAGTAATATGAAATAAATAAACTATAATACTAATAACTCAATATCCAAGATAAGATAATAACATAAAAGTAACCTAGAATATCATTACAAATTACAAATTTTTGATTATCTATACCACCAATATTATTTAAATACTGGGATAACCAATAAATAATAAAATAGTAACAAACATCCGTGGCTAATTAAATAAACATAAAGTTACCTAAGACATCGAATAGATATAAGACCAAATATGGAATACAAAATATTATCATTATAACATTTTAATGCAAAGATGTATGAGACATCACGATGAAATTTAGACATTGATATGCCATTCGCACAGAGTACCCAAAAGTATTGACAGCGACAACACTCACATTCCCCTCTGACGCCTTCTAGAGCTCCAATTATCAGATAGCCAATATCTATTGATTGGCTATGGGCGCCATAACCATAGGACAAAAATATGTTTATTTCTATGAAGAAGCTGCGAGATCATTTGGAGAAAGATGGGTAGGAATAAGGTAACATAGAAAATATAACATTCAGATATATATTCGAATTATATTCTAAAAATCATGTCCCTCCTGAGAGAATAACATTCATCCAAAACACACCTATTCTATATCGATTACAAAGGTAAGAGTAATAATAAACAAAGAGCAAAGGGAGAGAAGGAACATATTTTATACTATACTAGCCTATTGCAAATATCAGCATATGGAATTAAAGAAGATAGAGGTAGTAGTAGAAATATAAAGGAAGGAGACAACCAGAAACAGGAATAGGTTGAGCACAGAAATAAAAGAGACTATAGGAGGAGACCCAACACATTGATTCAGGTGAAGTCAATTCACTTAGCCTTAATATCTAGCATTTCCAATTCTAGTATTAGATAATCTTTCAGAGATAGATGTCTAGGCCCACTATGTGATTATGACTAAGCTCTGTGATCTATTTAATGTATATCATAAGTTGTCTTCATCACCCAATCTAACTGTTTCTATATTGGCCCCAATCCTTGAGCATCTTGAGCAAGTAAATCTGAATTGAATAAAATTTGATTATTAAACATAGTTATACTTCTGGGATGACTAATTCTAATTTTTGGGAGATCAATGCATTGTCCTTTAGCAAATAGATGATATTGATGCTACTCACATTGCAATAGTAAAGAAGCATAAATAGGACTATTTATAGGTAGATGCATATAGATTCTCATTAATTTAGAATAGTATATGCATAGATGTGCTAATCTGATTATTGATGCAATGTTTTTCCTTTGATATCATGGGAATAGACACTGTTGTTAAAGGAATTCAATAATAACTATGACTGCATTTGTATTAGATTGATGCTGGATCTCTTATTGGTAGAATGCATTATCATTGGCCTCATACATCATTGGCAACCTGTGGATAGAAAGAAATGTGATAATAATTGACATAGATGTGTGTATACTGATGTTGCTTCATATTACTTTTGCATTTTGATACATTTCCATGATATAGCTTAATTGGTTACACGCTCATGTTAGTATTCTCATAAACATAATGGATGAATATAGATGAATCGATAATGAATGCATATGTATATATGGTTGCGTAAAGATTTTCTTCTTTGTGCTTGTAATCCTATTAAGAAGGGCGAATCATGAGTAAGTTGGTTTGCCTAAAATCCCCACCTAGGATTCTGCCCCACAGGCCTGAGACAAGGGTTGGGCCATGGAGGGGTGGGGGTCCCACCTAAGATTCTGCTCCACAGACTTGAAGAAAGGGTTGGGCAATAGGAGGTGGTAGGCCTTAGGCCACTTTGGACTCTATGGTTCCCCTCCCCTGATAGGACGAGTGTCTTTTGAGGTGTTTCCATGAGTGGAGTACGTAGGCACTAAGCCACTAGGAAAGAAGGTTTGTGATGGACAACCTCTTGAGTTTTATATGAGGGCTTCAAGGTGAATCCACCTATGGCACTCCTCTTATGTCTTCATTATTGCTTTATGATTATGAATATATTTTGAAAATCTAGATATTAATGCTAGTAGACATGTTAATATGGTGAATACAGATTCCAATCTAGGGGTATTGCGTTAGAAGGACAATCATTTGGAAAGAAGAAACCCTAAACCTAATAAACAAATGAATTCTAGGGCAAGGCTGGGTAAGGGACATTACAATAAATCATGAGAAGGAAAATATACTCAAAGAAGAGGAGACTCCTAGAAATCATGAATAGGAAAACATACTAAATGAGGGCGAAGCTTTTGAGGGCCATGAAAAGGAAAATGTGTTAGTAGAAGAAGTTTCTGAGATTGGAGCTCATGAGAATATGCTAGTAGATAATGTAGCTACTAAAATTCATGTTACCAAAAGAGCTAGAACTAAGAAAAACCCTAAAGTATTGACTATCTAGATCTTAGATAAAAGGAAACAAAAGAAATGAAGAATGGAGGTTAGATTTGATTCTAAGCTGCAAAATCTAGTGGTCATAACTAGCAAGATGGGGGAAAAAGAGCGGGGAGATGACTCTTTTTGATGTGGTTGTTACACACACAACATGTAGATAAAGTTTTTCTATTTGAACAATAGAACCTATCTATCTTGAAATAATTACCAAATTTTGGTTAGGAGATTTGGCTATCCCAAGGCCTAGGAATGTCAGGTTTTGACGCACTAGGTTCACTCAGGGTTCATTATGCAATTACTGTCTTACATAGGGGGCCTGCTAGTATTCAAAGTTGCTTTTGATGAACAATCAGGATTACAAACAAGTGATGATGAAATACTAACACAATATTATTTGCATCATTTCTAGATATCAAATACTTCTCAAATCTTTACACTAAACTTCTCGAAAAGCAAAGCAAGAAATAAAATCTAATTACTTATTTTGATCCTTGTTACTACACACGTATGCATTGATAAATTCATAAACCAAAGCATAAACTATTTCATATTACACCAAATTGCTTCACAGTTTCATACAAAATAGTTCAAGAGTTAAAAGGAAAAGCATCATTCACCACTGAGATAGGGACAAAATTCACCCAAAAATGGCACAACAAATTGATTATATCAACAAGATGAATAGTAAATAACCACACATGATTTAAGATTGTATATGACCTTTGTTTGCTTCAACATTATAAAATCCTAATAGTACATACAAGTCTTTAATCTGGAATTGAACAAAAAACTTGAAATAAAACAAAAATTGGTGTAAATCCAAGTTATGTTCTAATGTCTCAAAAAATTCCGATCCTCTAAAAAGAAAAACTCCCTTCCTTTTATAGGACACAAGGCAAGAGTTGGTTACTGAAATGTAAGAAAATTGGTGGATGGACAAAATGGAATGGGTGATATAGGAAGACCTAGAAATGAGGGACATATGCCAAAAACCACAAAAGGGGTTTCCACCTAATCACAAACCCACATTTTCCTATTTGATTAGCAAGAAGGATAGTGCCACAAGAGATTAGAATTGACCTACAACCCTTAGGGTGAGTCAACTCCAAGTTTTGGGACACCATGTGATCTCTTCTTCCTTATGACAGAAAACTGTAAAATATGATTGAAATGCACTTTGGAGAGACAAACTAAAAATACTAAATGAGATCAATTATGTAATGTAAGACTTGAAATGTAGATTTAAAACATAATACTAACAAAAACTACAATTTTCAAGTAGATTTGGGGGTTGCAGGATGATATCTATATATCAACCTAGAAAATCTTATCCCGAAAAGTATATAAGGACGCTTTAGCCAAATCTGGACACCCCAATAAGGATGCTTTAGCCAAATCTGGACACCCCAATATATGACCGAAAGGAACTTTTGGGAGATGAATAAAAGTGCATTAATTATTTTATAACTGAGATCTACCACTTGGAATGCAAAGTATTATGATAATACTATCAAAAACAATAATAAAAAAAAAGATTTGAGAAGGTTAAGATGTTATATACTCGGCTTCAAAAATGTCGTAACGTGTCTTGTTCTGGTGAATGTGTCCTTGTATCCTTTTCTAAAAATTATTTTTGCAGTCCTCTGATGTTGGATCTAAGGCTTTGATTTCTCTAGGTTTTATTGTCGAAAGGCTGAAAAAAAGTTTTGTGAATGAGTTTCTATGTCTAGAAAACTTTGAAAACTTTGCAATTTTGATCCAATTTTTCTCCTCCTTCACCTATAAATCTACAAACATACAAAGGGGAGAAAAATGTTTGTTTTTGGTGTATAAGGGTTTGCCTTGGTCAAACCCTATTTTGGTAATTAAACCTTGATAAAGAAATGAAATCATAAATGGAAGGAATGATGAATGAAAATTAGCTTGTTGCAACTCACCAAACCCTTTAATGGCTACCCTTAGAGGACTGAAGTCTAAAAAATCACTCCAAGGATTAGATCTTGCATGAAATGACTTAATTGGATGCTTGAAAACTTGATACCTACATCACAATGTTAGCTCCAAAGATATGCATGAATGCAAATAGATCTTAACATCATGATGGGATCTTGAATGCTGCAATAATTAACTGATAAATATTCCCTCCAATGCTCTTGACAATAATATTTTCTCTTGTGAAAGTTTTCCTAATACTAGATGATTTGAATTGATAAAAGAACTACGTATTTATAGGTGATTTTCTAATTTCTCAACAATTAAACATCAAAAGTCAACAATTGCAATTTGAATTTGGATCATTAAAATACTACCAAAACATATTTTAAATTAGGACCTAATAATTAAGGACTCATTTGCTCTTGGGTGAATGGGTCCTAGGCCCCAAACCTAGGACATACATTTTCCAAGATGTGTAACCTGATGCTTGCAATTGTTTAATGTAGGTTCTTCTTTCAAAAAACAAAATTAATTAGGCTTTTAAATGCATAATTGGGTCAATTAGAGGCTTAATTAAGTCCAATTAATTAAGGGGATGCAAACATAGTGTGAAAATTTAAAGGTGTACATTTTTCGATACTACAGTTACAAAATAATACATAGCTAGAGAACACAAATCCACCATCATACTGTAAGAAAATTTATAGTGCAAAAAATAGAGAAAAATAATAAGCACAAATTTAACATAGTATTTACGTGGAAAACATGGTAAAATTATACCAAGAAAAAGCCATGGGAAAAGATATTTTGTATTTTATTTCTCAAGAAATTCACAATTACAACAATTTTCAAAATTTATAGAAAATGTGACTTCAATAGAGTATAAGAAATTTGAGTTGCTGAGTCGTTATCGAACAAAAATTTCCAAAAATAGAAAGTGCGACTCATACAACATGTCGAACATTTGTCAAAACTATAGAAAATAGAGAGTCCAAAGAAATTTCCTGCCTTCATTAGAAACACCTACAATGTGAATTCCTTCGCCATTACCTTTGGCGAGAACACCATTCAACATCTAGGAGGGCTACAACAACCCCCCTGGGACCCCCCATCACATCAACATTTGGTAGAATATTACAACCTTCGGTTGTATAGTAGGCCTTCAACTACATTGGGAATGTACCTAAAGCACTAGCTATATATCATTGTCGACCATTCGTCACTACTAGAATAATAATAAAATTGACTTCATATTCCAACAATCTCCCACTTGAAGTCAAATTCCTCCCTTGTGAATAAATCCTCATACTAAAAGACCTATACGTATGTTGCCAATCATCAAGTAACATACAAGCCTAGAAAATATCTACACCAGATGAACTTCTCTCTACCAATGGGCTTTGTCAAAATTTTCGTTGGGTTTACATCATTGTGTATCTTGGCCAAATATATTTGTCCTCCTACCACCTAACATACAAAGTGATATTGAATATCAATATGTTTTGTTCTGGCATGATAAGTTGAGTTTCATGCTAAGTGTAAACCACTTTGGCTATCACAATGCAACACCATGTTGTCTTGCTTTACCTACAACTCACCCAAGAGTCTATGAAGCTAGATTGCCTCCTTGCTAGCTTGTGTTACTACCATATATTCAAATTTAGTAGTAGATAATGCCACTACTGTTTGTAACTTTGATACCTAGCTAACTACGCCTCCAACTAAAGAGAAAATGTAACTTGTAGTGGACTCTCTCTTATCTCTATCTCCACCAAAAACTGCATCCACATACCCATTAACCTTAAGACTACTCGCACTATAACATATAGTAGCATCAAAAGTGCCTCTCAAATACCCGAGAATCCACTTCACAATTGTCCAATGCTTAGTAACTGGATTTTCCATGTAACGACTGACTAGTCCCATTGCTTGTGCAATGTTTGGTTTGGTGCACACCATGGAAAATATAAGACTACCAATTGCTAATGAGTATGGTGCATGAGACATCTGTGTCTTCTTTTCTTCTGTGCTAGGGAATTATTCTAAAAATAATTTGATATGAATAGGAAATGGTGTACTAATTGGTTGTGCATTTTGCATATTGAAGTGCTAAAAAACCTTCTCCACATAAGTTTTCTGTGATAACCACCTTTTCCTATTATTTCTATCTCTATGTATCCTCACACCAAGAATCTGATTTTCTCTACCTAAGTCCTTCATCTCAAACTCTCTACTAAGCTAATCTTTCAAATGGATAATTTTATTCATGTTGGGACCTGTTACCAATATATCATCAACATACAAAAGCAAAATAATAAATTTTTCATCATCACACCTTTGAAAATAGGCACAATGATCAACATCACATTTTCTAAAACCCAAACTCATCATGAAGGAATCAAACCCCTTGTACCAACACCTTAGTGCCTATTTCAAACCATACAACAATTTTCTCAACCTAAAAATAAGATTCTCCTTGTCTCTTTCCTCAAAACCTTCTAGTTGCTACATAGAAATATCCTTTTAGAGATCACCATGCAAGAAGGTTATTTTTACATCTAATTTTTCTAACTCCAAATCAAAACTAGCAACTAGAGCTAAAACAACTCTAATAGTATTTAACCATACAAGTGAAAAAATTTCTATCAAAATCAATACCAGACTTTTATGCATAACCCTTGGACACTAATCAAGCTTTATACCTCTCCAAATGATCATTTATGTCCCTTTTCAATTTGAAGACCCACTTGTTCCCAATATCTGTTTTCCCCTTAAGCAATGGTACAAACTCCCATGTCTTGTTCTTATGAAGAGATTCCATCTCCTCTTCCATGACAACTCTCCACTTTCTTGCACATTCAGATTCACAAGCCTCTTGATATGAACTAGGTTTACCAACATTAGTTAGTAATGCATAAACAAAATTACAAGTAGGAGAGTACCCTTCAAGTTCTTTGGATACTCTAGTGGATCTCCTTACAAGGGGTAATATATCACCCTATGGCACATTTGGTTGTTGTTCACCTTGTTGATTTTCATCTGGTACTTGCAGATTATCGTCATAACTTTCCACCTCAATTGGAATAACTTATGTACTTTGTTGTTCTTTACCTCTTTGCATTGATTTTCAATTAAAATAAACATCTTGGCTAACTATAAACTTGTGGGTAGCAGTATTCCATAATCTGTGTATCCCTTTGTACCTTTTACATAGCCAAGAAAAATACACTTTGTAAACTTCATGTCCAACTTATTTCTATTCTCTTTAGGAATATGAGTATAAGCATTAGAACCAAATACACGAAGAAAGGAATAATCAACAAGTTTACCTTTCCATACTTCTTCAGGTATTTTATTATCAAGAGTTGTAGTGGGTGATCTATTGATCAAGAAAGAAGCTATAGAAACAACCTTTGCCCAAAATTTCTACTCTAAACTAGTAATGCTCAACATGCATTTAGTTTGCTCCATAATTGTACGGTTCATGCATTCAACAACACCATTTTGTTGTGGTGTCCTAGCAACTGTCAATTTCCTTGCAATACAAAACTCACTACACAATTGGTTAAACTCTCATGAACAAAATTATCCTTTATTGTCTATTCTCAAATATTTTATAGTCTTACCCTTTTGATTCTCTACTAGAGCTTTAAACTTCTTAAAATAATAAAACACTTCATACTTCTTCTTGAGAAGATAAATCCACACCTTACGAGAATAATCATCTATAAATGAAACAAAAATGACGAATCCCCTTTAGATGTAACAGGAGCTTCCCAATCATCTAAATGAATTAATTCTAAAACATCTTTACTTTTGGTAGTACTTCTTGAAAAACTTAGTCTATTCTATTTTCCAAACAAAAAATATTCACAAAAATTTAAATCTTTACATTTGGCACCTAGGAGAATATTTCTATCTAGTAGTACCTTGAGACCATGTTCACTCATATGGCATATTCATTGATGCTAGGTTGATACTGAGTTTTTTTCTACATCAGATGCATTTGTAGCTTCTCCACTGCTAGTTTCCCCAACTAGCATGTATATATTGCCTATCTTTTCTCCATTTAGCACAACCAACACACCCTTTTTACCTTGAGACAACTATTTTCACCACTGAATCGATAACCTTGTTCATCAAAAACTCCAGGTGACAATAAATTTTTCTTTAATCTTGGTACATGTTTGACATGCTAAATAATCCTTACCATTCCATCAAACATCTTGATTCTTATGTCACATTCACCAATAGCTTCACAAGGTTTGTCATTTCCCATGTAAACCATACCTCCATCACATGACCAATAAGAAGAAAACCAATCTTTGTGTGGAGTCATATGAAAGGAGGCACAAAAATCAAGAATCTAAATATGAAGTAAAGAGCCTCTCATATTAGCAACTAATACCTCTCCATCATCCAATGGTTTTGAACTTCTATTGTGTTTTCCTTAGATGCCTGTGAACTATAATTTTCTTTGCTTGCTTTTGGTAGCCTACGATCCTTTTGGACATATCCATTTTTTCCATAGTTCCAACATTTTACTCTTTTCCATCCCTTGGATTTGGACTTGGTTTTTCCACACTGAGTGTTTCCTCTTTCCTGAGTTTTGCCTCTTGCAATTAGGGCTTCATTAGAAGATCCTTGAGACATCTTCTACCTAGAATATTCATAAATTATGGCAGCCACCACATCTACAAAGACCAATTTCCCACTTAGAGCCAAGTTACTAAGAGCCATAACCAATTGATCCCAAGTTTCAAACAATGAGTGCAATAAGCCTTATCCTCTTCTTCAATTTTCACCCCCATTGAAGCCAACTTGATTTTCAGTGTGTTGAAATTGTTTAGATGATCTATGATAGATGAATTGTCACACATTCTCAAATTATACAGCTACCTACGTAATATAATTTTATTTTCCAATGACTTTGTCTCATACAACTTTTCAAGCTTACTCCACAAGTCATGTGCAATTTTCTCCTTTGCAACATTGAATAATACTGAATCTGCTAGAGATAATATGATTGCTGCTCTAGCCATGCTATCCATTTCATTCCAATCTGCCTTGATCATGTGTGCATGTTTTGATGCTACCCCTTTGAGAGCTAGGGGACATCCATCCTTAACCAACAAAGCTTGAATCTTTAGCTTCCATAAAGAAAAATTAGAGCCATCTTCTTGTCATTGTTTACTTCTCAAAAAACATAACTTCTACACAAAAACCTCGCTTTGATACCAACTGTAAGAAAATTTACAGTGCAAAAATAGAGAAAAACAATAAGCACAAATTTAACATAGTATTTACATGGAAAACCTAGTAAAATAATACCAGGGAAAAACCACATGTAAAGATCTTTCATATTTTATTTCTCAAGAAATTCACAATTACAACAATCTTCAAAAGTTACAGAATACATGACTTCAACAGAGTATAAGAAACCTAAGTTGCAAAGTCCTTGTCAAACAAAAATTTCCAAAAAAAAGTGTGACTTATACAACTACATGTCGAACATTTGTCAAAACTATCAAAAATAGAGAGTCCCAAATTTTTTTTTGGCTTTATCAAAAATTCCTTTGATGTGAATGTCATTCGGCGTCTAGGGGGGCTATGAAACCCCCCCAAGGACCCCTTGTCACATCAACCTTTGGTACAATATTACAACCTTTGGTTGTATAGTAGGCATTCGACTGCGACAAGCGTGTACCTGAAGCACTAGCTAGATATCAATGCCAAATATTCGTCATTGCTGGAATAAAAATAAAATTGACTTCATATTCCAACACAAGGGACCTCAGTTAAAATGGGCCAAAATTTTACAACACAAATACTTGTAGGATAATGAAGCATCTAGCATATTAACTACCTCTAATCCCCTAAAAGGCTCTAGAATTTGGAATTTCATGTTGGATTGGAAACTTTTAATCACAAAAATATCTCACTTGGGACATTCACGATGGAAGATCCACTTGATTTTTGGAAGATTCTTGTTATGGATATGTGAGTATAGACAATACGGTGGTGATGGAAAACACTAAAGCATTCCTCAAGAAAATTTAGGGTATCAAGGTGAGGGATTATGTGTAGGTTAATGTGGAGGTGGAGTGCATAGCTAGGTCTGGAAGGAGTTGGATACTCTTGGTTTTCCAAGGGAGGATGTGGCTCAATTAAAGGAAATTCTTTAAGACATAATGGTGGTCATTCAGGAAGGTTAGGATGCTATTATTTGGAATGGGTCCAAGACTAGTCTCTATAATACAAAGGATAGGTATAGGTTGCTAGAAAGAAAATTGGCTAAAGAAGAGGTGAAAATCCTAATCAATCTATACTAGCATAAATTTTGTTTGCCTAAAGTGGGTAATTTTACTTAGGAAATAATTCAGAAGAAGATTTTGATAGCTGAAAATTTTAGGAAATTGAGCTTCCTTGGTCCCTCTAGATGTGAGTTGTGTAAAAAATTAGAAGAGACAATGGCTCATCTTTTGTTGGGGTGCCCCTTTTCCTAGGAGTGTTGGAGGTGGCTTTGTGTGAAACTAGGTTGGGTGTCAACACTTCCAAATGGAATTCTAAGTCTGATCAAATCTTGGCCAATTTTGAATAAAACAAAAACCTTCTCATACTTATTGATCACTTGTCCTTCCATCTTGATATGGGAATTATGGAAGGATTGCAATCATAGAATTTTTTCAGGGAAAACAAATGAGCTTATTCTCCTTCCTAAACAAGGCTGAAGCTTCAATAGTTGAAGTTACAAACAATAGAACTAGGGAGAATTTTTTTAGGGAGCCTCATTTTTGAATTGGGATGCTTGAATTAGAAAGTTTTGGTATGGTTTGAGGAACCCTCTGGTTTGGAGACCGAGAGGAGCTGTGTCTTAGAGATTGAGAGACACAACTCAATGAAAGGAACCAGAAGTGGTTTGGTATAAGGTAAATTTTTATGGGGCCTCAAGAGGCAACCCTGGAGTCTCCAGTGTCGATTGCATTATTAAAAATTGGGAAGGGAAAGTTATGTGTAGTATGGAAAAACCCCTCTTGAGATGATCTAACAATGAAGTTGAGTTTAAGGTGCTCATTATGTGGTTGAAAAAGTGTAGATATTTGGAGCTAAAAAAAGTGGAGCTAATGAAGTTGAGTTTAAGGTGCTCATTCCCTTTTAATTAAAAATGTATGATAAAAAAGATAGTGGTGGGACCCAAGCCTTTAAAAAAACCAAACAGTACCTTAATAAGGTACGCCAACCCATCTTTCCCAAAAGAAATAAAGTAAAAACAAAAAGAAGAGGACAACACATACAGTTGCAGCCAACTGTCAATAGAGGAAAAGGGTTCTAAAACAAATAAAGTAACACCTTGCACATGAAAAATTTCCCCTATCTCCACGTAGCATGGAAGGCAGTATGATAGGTAATAAAAAAAAGTAGAGGAGGATTATTATTCATTCTATTTTTGTGAGAAAGGACAACAAACAAGGGAGGGGTTGTGTGTGGAAACACTGCATATCTACTTAACTTATAGGTATGTAAGCATGGTTTCACCTTCAACAATGTTTGAGTAAGATCTTTTCCTAAGGAAAAGGGCTATTAGAAAGGGACTGGTGTAATTGGAGATAGATGGTATAATCTATACTTCCATACTTTCTAAGTTGTTTCTCTCAAATTACTTTTATACCTTACTTTGTTGTTGAAAATAAACTTTTCCATCAGGTTGTGATTACAACTAAGTAGTTTATTTTTCTTGTTGACTAGACTTGGTTCTATAGCAAAGAAATTGTATCAAGCAATAGTCAGGGAAGGTTTATAAAATTGTTGTTAAAAAATTCTAGCAATAATGGCATACTTGTTCATGAATAGCTCAACAATTATTCTTGGAATACAAGGATTTATTGTTGAATGTTAGGAATACTAGATAGAGGATGAATGGGAGTGTTGTATGCTCTACAACAACCATGAGAAGGCTGGTAAAGCTATGAGCTTTCTCATGAATGTTGTAATAGTAAACAATGCTAGCATTTGATCCATCACCAGCTAAACATTGTGATTTTCTGTCTCAAAGCTGAAAAGAAAAAAATAAATTTACCCATATAAAACTGAAAATCGGTGGATCCATATCAGTGTTAAGAAGTTCACTTGGTTTGAAATTTGGAAACTTTTATCTTATAGAATTTATATGATTATAAAAGAATACAAAATAGGAACAGTTGTATGGGAAATGGTTAATACAAAATTTTTTAATCTCCAACAACAAATAGAGATGGAATACATACATTTCACCTACCTTATTGAAATACTTAAGTCCTAATGATAAAATCTTCCACCAACTTTCTATTTTCTTAACAACTTGGATACTAAAAGTATTGAAACTATAACATGTGTAAAGGCGTTATGTGACTACTGGGATAGACCCAAGGAATCAATAATAGATAAATGCTTTGGCCAAAGCTTTAAGTTAGATAAGAAAGAAATTTTTAAATTAACTTGAGTCACTTTATGGGTAAGGGACATATTCCTAGATATTTTTGCATGGGGCATTAATGGGTGGCATGTGTTTAGTTATTCCATAGCTGCGTAGATTTCACACATGTTGGCCACATATTACTACTCTTTGTGATGGGTTGGGCTACCTTTGTGGGGTAGCACGAGGAAGCCTATGACTTCATGGTAGGGTGGAAACCATCTTGGTGATGCTCCTCTCTCTCTCTCCCCTTTGTTGCTTTAGATTAAGGAGGAAGGACAAAAGAGGTTTGACTTAATTGCTTATTTAAGTCTGGAATTTAATTTCAATGTGTTACTGGTTAAGAAGTAAAATATTTTTATTTTAGTTATATAATTCATGATATCATGCCCTAATACTATAAATTTCATGGTTGCTATGATATAATGTTCATATGTAGATGCAATAGTAAGTGTTACATCATTATGAAATTAAAAATTTCATTTTATGCTTGCAACCGTTGAAGTACTCTTTTGGTCATTACGAGGGTGATATTGTGCAATAATGTTCTTGTATGTAAATTGGTATAAAGGTACTTGATGCATGTTAGGTACCAGCTGTTACATTTGGTATCGGAGCTCTAGGTTAAATACTAGGGCCTTTTTCTACCTCGCTTGATGCACTCTTATTCTTTTAGGTGTCTATACAATGGAAAGAAGCATCATGCAACAAACTCAAGAGTTGGGACTTGAAGGCCCTAAACATGATAATGAACTACAAGACAAACTAGATTGTATTCTAGCTATGTTGACTGATACCCGAGCTAGAATGGATGCCTTGGAACAAGAAGTTAAAGAAAAATGTTTGGTGCCAAATCAAAGCATGAACCATGAAACATCTTCCAGTAAACAAGGCACTGGTGAGAAAACTTTGACTAAAGAAGTAAGGCTTGAAAATAAGTAGGAAAAGATTGAGAATGAACTGGCCAAAGACCTTAAAAAGGTGGCACCACCCACATTTGATGGTAAAACATTGGGGGACAATGCAAAGGCTTGGATAGTGGCCTTGGAAAAATATTATGAACTAAAAAACCTTTCAGATGAAACCAAGGCAATGTGGGTAGCCTTCCAACTAAGAGGAGAGGTAGCCACTTGGTGGGAAAATAAGAGAACTGAAAAACAATTAATTGCTGAAAATTTGTCTTGGGACTTGTTCTTGACCTTGTTCAGGGAGCGATGGCTTCCCTAACTTTACTTTGATGAGAAAATGTCAAAATTCCAAGATTTTAGACAAGGGGAATTATCAATTGTGCTCAATATTGGGAAAAATTCACTCAACTGTTGAAATATGTGCCCTTGTATTAGAAAGATGAGTGCTTCTAAATTAGGAAGTTTACATTGGGATTAAAACCCAAAATTGGGGCAGAAGTGGATCTCCATAACCCTCAGTCAATGGACGTTGCATTGGAAAAGGCAATTAAGCGGGAACAATGAATTTTTAAATACTACTAAGTTCAGAAGGGAGAAAAGGGAAAAAATCTAAATCATAATAATCCACCATCAACAAATGTCTTTAAAAGGAAATTCTAGAAGTGTAAATAGGCAGGTGGTAAGACATCACAAGCGAGGGGTAAGTGTTGGAAATAGGATGCCATTTAATTGCAAATCCTGAACATTAATTATTTCATGTCTCTCCTAGATTCTTGGAATGTGTTCAACAACACTAAGATTAAGATGAGATTAATTATTTGGATGAAATAAATCATGAAATTGACATTTGTAGTTATTCCTAAATAATAGGAGCATGTGGGTGCATACATGGTAAGGTGAAACTCACCTTGTGTTCAATTAACTATACAGAGTAACAGTTAACACTTCTGAATGCATGAAAAGATCCTAGGAGTTAGGATTTGATGTTTGCATGATTGAAGTTCAGTTAAGTTCAGTTCAGATAAGTTTAGTTCAGTTTAGTTCAGTTTAGTTCAGTTCAAAATCAATTTAGTTCAGTTTAGTTCAGTTTAGTTCAGTTCAGTTATCTTCAGTTGCATGCATGTTGGTTATTTTGAGTTGCATGTAGTTAGCTTCAGTTAACTTGTAATGCATGGCTAATAACATTGAGTTGTATGACAGATAACAGGGACTACCTCCAGTTAACAAGGGATGACCATTCTTTGGGAATGATGTTGAGTAAATGTTTTAGTTAACTATAAAGCACTTGGAGCCAACTTGGGTGCCCAAGATGCTTTATTGGATTTACCTCTAATGCATGATAAGATATTTTTGAAGACTCAGTTAAGTAGGACCTTTGATGGGGGCCAACTTTGAGGAAGAGCTTTGGAATTATCAACAGAATGAAGGTTGAGTTGTAGCTTCAGTTTGGGACGCCCAAATGGATGAAGCACATGTTTTAGCATTGTTCTTCATGAGATAACCCTATTTGCATGAGATATGGCGTACCTTTTAGGGATAGGGCTTGTGCATTGTAATTGTAACTCATGTTGAGTTTACAAAGCTGATTAAAGCCTATTTATCTCAAGCAAGTTGAATAGAGTTGTGAGAGTTTTTATTGTAGGTTGTGAAGAAGATTGGTGAAGACAGAAGAAGCATTCTCAAGCAAGAATTGGAGCTATTGTAATTCAGAGATTGAATAATAGAATAATTCTTGGTGGAGTTTTTTCTTGAAAGGGTTTCTCCACGGTATATCTTGTGTAATCTTTCTAATATCCTATCTAGTTCTTCTATCAAATTCTCTCTACATTCTACAACAATAAAATGGATTAATCAAGATAATCACCCACAAAGAATATATGTAACAAAGAAAGAGCTTACTTAGATCAGCAATATTAAAGTTTTACAGAGTATTAAGCTAAGAAAACACCTCAATTTTCAACAGTAAGCACTCTACTAAACCCAAGAATTATAATGGTAGTAGTAATAACAAGGAAACTAATCAGTGTAAACCATTAGGCCAAAAGGGGCCCAAAGATGGGTGCTATGTTTGTGGAGGGGAGCATTACACAAACCAATTCCCACAAAAGGCAACAAGAAAAAATGGGAAGGGTGATCCATAGCCTATTCAACATCAAATTTTTGTAGCAGTGAATGATAGCTAGGTAGATTTTCAAGCCACTCCTCTTCAGATGATAGGTAAAATTTGGGGTCAATTAGTTGATATTTTAATTGATATAGGATCCAAAGAATATTTTATAGACCCTACAGTAGTTGATAAATTGCCTAGGAGAGGTGGTTCTATGATGAAATCTTGCATGGTTCAATATGGCAACCAAGATGAGAGGAAGGTAGACTATTGTTTGGCTTATAGTGAATTAGAGCTTCCAGATTCACCACTCAAGTGAATTTGTATGTGGCCCCTTTAGGTTCTTACAATGTAATTTTGGGAATTAATTGGTTGGTGTATCATAAAGCTTAGTTAATTGTTTGGATAAAATTGTATCATGCCTAGATGACTATGGGAACTTGGTTCAAATGTATGGTATTCAAAGACCAAATAGCCTCAGATAATTTTTTTCTATACAAGTTAAAAGGGCCCAGAGGAATGGATGCACATTGTATTCCATTCATGTTGAGGAGCTAGAAAGTGATAAGACTCCATCATTGGAGGATTATCCTATTCTTCAAGAATTTCGAGACATATTTCCTAAAGAATTACCAAGACTACCATCTAGAAGGGAATTTGATTTTTCTATTGATCTCTTACCAGGAGTTGAGCCACAATCTAAGGCTCCATAGAAAATGATGACCAGTGAGTTATATGAAATGAAAATTCAACTTCAGGAATTGCTAGATAAAGGTCTAATTAGGTCAATCGTGTCACCATGGGGAGCACTAGTGCCTTTTGTCAAAAAGAAGGATGGCACACTTTGAATGTGCATAGATTATCAAATGCGCAATAAATTGACTATAAAGAATAGGTATCCTTTACCTAGAATCAATGATCTTTTTGACTTAATGAAGGGATTTGTACTCTTTTCCAAGGTCAACATAAGATCAAGATACCATCAATTAAGAATTAAAGAGGAAGACATCCCCAAGAATTTCTTTAGAACTCAATATGGACAATATGAGTTCTCTGTTCTTCCCTTTGGTCTTACAAATGCTCCAACAACCTTCATGAATTTAATGAATAGTTTTTTTAAGGACTTTTTGGATGATTTTGTCATAGTTTTTATTGACGATATTTTGGTCTATTCCAAAAATGAGAAGGCTCATGAAGACCACTTGAGAAAAGTTTTGCAACACTTGCGAGAACACCAAATTTTTGGGAAATTGTCCAAATGCTCTTTTTATCAAAAGAAAATACATTATCTTGGACATTATTTTTGTTGAAGGAATTTCAGTAGACCCAACTAAAATTGAGGCCATCACGGAGTGGCCAAACCCAAGTTCAACCATTTCATGGGCTTGGAAGGGTATTACCAAATATTTGTTGAAGTCTTTCTAAAATTGCAAATCCTCTAACTAATCTTCAAGAAAAGGGAAAAAGGTTTGAATGGATAGATAAATGTGAGCATGTATTTCAGATATTGAAGCACAAGCTCACCATAGCACCAATTTTAATTGTACCAGATCCGAATGGTAGATTTTCAATTATAACAGATGCCTCTGGTGAAGGGTTGGGTGGCATCTTAATGCAAAATGGTCAAGTGGTAGCCTATGAATCTAGGAAACTGAAGCAATATGAGTTAAAATATGCTCCACGTGACTTGGAGTTAGCAACTATTGTGCATACCTTGCAAATGTGGAGGCATTAAGACCTTTGAAATTAAGATAAATCATTTGGGCCTTAAATATATATTTTCCCAACCTAACCTTAATGCTTGACAAAGAAGATGGCTAGAATTTTTGAGTGAGTATGATTTTGAAATTGGTTAATGTAAAAGGGAAAGAGAATAGAGTGGCTGGCGCACTTAGCAAAAGGAAGCACCTCTTTGTTATATTAAATTTCCAAACTACCTTCAAGCAAAAAGTTCTTGAAAACTTAAAGGATGATGAATACTACAACAAAGTTAAAACAACCTTGCAAAAAATCCATTAGACTCAAGGTTTGATGGATACAAGCTTGAACCTGATGGCCTTTTAAGATTTTAGGGAAGAATGTATATTCCAGCTCAATGTGCATTAAGAACTAAAGTCCTAGAAGAGGAACATAATGCTCCATACTCAAGTCACCCAGGAGTAAATAAACTCATGGCTAATCCAAAACCATTATATTTTTGTCCAGGAATCAAGAAGGATGTAGTTGAATATGTGGCTAAGTGTCTGGAATATCAGCGAGTCAAGGTTGAACATGTGTGAACTTGATGGCCTTTTAAGATTTCAGGGAAGAATGTATATTCCAACTTAATGTGCATTAAGGAATAAAGTCCTAGAAGAGGCACATAATGCTCCATACTTAGGTCACCCAGGAGTAAATAAACTCATGGCTGATCCAAAACCATTATATTTTTGGCCATGAATCAAGAAGGATGTAGTTGAATATGTGGCTAAGTGTTTGGAATGTTAGTGAGTCAAGGCTGAACATGTGCATCCTGTAGGAAACTTATACCCACATGAAATTCTTGAGTACAAATGGCAAGTCATAAGTATGGATTTTATTCAAGGCCTACCAAAATCACAAGCCAAGAATGATATTATTTTAGTGGTTATGGATAAACTCACCAAGGTAGAACATTTTATTCCTGGGAATTTAACAGATGGATCCATGAATTTAGCAAAGAAATTTGTCCAAGAGATATTTAGAATGCACGTGGTACCTAAAATGATCCTATCTGATTGTGATGCTCGTATAACGTCAAGATTTTGGAGGACCTTAAATTTTTCCTTAGTAACACGTTTAAAATTTAGCACTACATATCATCCTCAAATTGATGGAAAAACATAGTCTCATTAGAATGTATTGCATGGACCAATAATACAAGTGGGAGGAGTACTTTCCCTTAGTTGAGTTTTCCTACAATAGATCTTTCCAATCTTCTCTAGGAATGGCACCTTGTGAGGCTCTTTACAGTAGGAAATGTCATACTCCTATTAGTTGGGATAGAATAATCATTGGCCTTGATATGTTAAAAAATATGGAGGAGAAAATGAAGGTAATTAAGAGCAGATTAAAGGAAGCTTCATATAGACAAAAAATTTATGCAGAAAAAACAAAAGCTTCAGGGAATTCACTGTAGGAGATAAAGTATTCTTGAAAGTAAAACCTCAAAAAAGTTCTATTTATTTTGGAAAATCATCCAAACTTGCTCCTAGATATGTGGGACCTTTTGACATCTTGGAAGTTATAAATCCAGTTGCCTATAGATTGGCTCTACCTCTAGCTCTTTGTCAGATTCATAATGTGTTTCATGTTTCTTATCTTAAACCTTATCATCCAGATGCATCTCATATTCTTGATTGGTGGGCCTTGCAGGTTCAAGATCTAAGGTTGCTTCTTGTAGAACCCCTACGAATCCTTGAAGAACACATAATTAGTTATGCAACAGAGAATTGGTCCAATGCAAAGTTTAGTGGGACCAATATTTTGAGGACAATGCTACATAGGAGGATGTTGCTGAAATGCAACACTTATATCCTCATCTATTTTGATATTTTGTTTCGCTCACATGCCTCCGTCATCAGGGAGATGACTATATTTAGTGGGGAGGGATGTCACAACTCTACTTGTGACCCAACCCTAAATTTTGTATTGACATGTTTTTGATTGATTAAGTAGGGAAAAGGGCCTTGACCTGAACAAATTACAACAAGAACATAACAACCATTGGTGAGAAACAACAAAAAAATAGGAAGCTCACCAGACTTCCCAATCCCCCAACAAAAAACTTAACCAATCCATTTTCTATCAAACATTTCAGTTCTATGATACAGATCAATAAACCCAAAACTATCTACAGTAGTATCCTTCACTAACCAACTATAGTGCTTATAGACATCCATCCTAAAGTCCCTACTAAGAATAAACATAGCATTATAAAGATTAAAGTTTAGGCATCCATGCCCATAACCAGTAGCAACATTCCAATTAAACATAGAAGAAGTAATCATCAAAAAACATAAGAAACCAACACAACCAAGCAAACAGGCTATGCATCCTCGATTAACTTCCAGGCTTTGACTAGGTCTTCAACAGTACCATTCATCGTGGCCTTCCGCTCCATCTTACTAGCCAGGTCCTCACCATCACCCACTACATTATTCTTTTGTTGTTTCTTGATTTTTCCATCCCCGAGACAATGGCCATAACTGCTTTCTTCATCACTGCGTCCATCACCATACACACATTTTTGACAGCTTCTTCCAGGTTTTGAATTTTATGGATGTTTCCCTTTTCTTGTACACATTTCTCTAGCACTTTCAATCTATCCTCAGTTATGCTATTAATTATATTTTCTAGGGTTTGGACTTTACTTTCCTTTGCCTTCTCAAGAATCTTCTGTTCCAGAATCTGCATCCTCTCCTCCAAACTGTTGAATCTCCCATTCACATCCTCAACATCTTTAATTTCCTCTTTGTTAGTATCCTCTGCTCCATCTTGAATTGCTTCCCCTCGTCCTGAACCATCTCTTGCTTCGACACCTCCCTATCCTCATCACCCTTACCACCCTCACTATTAGCCCCTGAGTTCTCTTCTTCTGTTGAATCTCCACCTAGAATATCCAAAATTTCTTCAGTAGAGGAATCTGTTTCCTCATCTTCTTGTTTCCCAACACTTTCCGGAGTACTTTGGGATTTTTCCTCTGGAATTTGATCATTTTTCTTCTTCTCCTTTCCTTTAGATGCCGCCATAGCCAATCTTTTAGACCTTCTACCACCTTGGTGAAAACCTTCCATCTTATTATCATTAGGGATAGTTATGGTGTCCACCTCTTCACCCAATTCACTCAATAACAACCTTCTCCTTTTTTTAGTTCCCAACTCCATTGAGACATCTTTTCATTTTTCTGGAGTGACTGCTAGTAAATCCATCCACATGGCCATATCAGGGCTTTGGTCTTTTTAACAAGAATTATGAGGGCTTTGGGATTTCTTACCATAATTTTTAGGCATCAGGGAGGGTAGGTTATCGAGCAGCTCAATCTTCACTGAGCTTTGGGGTTTGGGGGTTTCAAGCATTTTCAGAACCAAGTTTTTCTACAGGGTTCTAGACAACACAAATTTACATATGGCCCTTATGAGGCCTTGATGTAAAGGCGGGTTTGCACCATGAGTAAGGCTCTGGCTAAGGGAAGAAAATAGGAAGAAAGGCAAGTTAATCTTCTCCTAGTGCCTAATGTGGTTGAGGATTGGGAAGTGATAGCCATGGACGAACTGGTATCAACCTTCAAGGGTAAAATATTTCATCACGATAAAGCATACATTGTGATACGGAGGAGGAAGCTTAACCCTAGAATAACCATTTTGAAATTTTTTAGGTTTTTCTTTCCCTTTGAAATTTTTTCAAAATAATCTTGGTACTTACCCTTACTGACCTTCGCTACCTTCATGCCCTCATACGCCAAGCCCGTCACATCTGCAATCAACTGAGCATCCACTTTGAATTGAATCCCTCCTAGAGTAACCTCTCCATCTCTCCACAAATTATAAAATTTGTAGCTAAGCCTCTCATTATAACCCTCCATAGCAGCGAAATAATGAGTGAAACCCGCCTGTTCCAATAGACTCTAGAGCTCCTCATTGTTGTGGAGTGAGTCAAATTTGTGCAGTTCATTCTGCTTTCTAGGACCACCATATTCTCAGAGCTATGGAAACTTGTAGGAATGAGCAAGAAATCACTCCTTTTTCCTTCTATGTCCTCAAAAATCACGACTGGAAGCTCCACACTCTTAGTTCGAATGGAAACTCTATGATTATACATTTGGGACATTAATGGCTTAGGGTTTTTTCTAATACACGATTCACAATTGCCACCTTTTCGCTGACGATCATTATTATTCACAACAGCTCCACCTCCCTTTCAAGCAATAATAGCTTTTGTTTTATTCCACCCTTTTTTATTATTATCAATACCTCTCCATCTGTCACATCAGAGATCTATCCACCGATTACACCACATTCCATTTAACTCCTGATTTAAATTTTTCCTCTCCTAGTACTCATCCTTTCTGTCTTGATGACCATTCCCACGTTTGTAAACCCTTTTATTGAGGTTTTAAAATATTTTTGAATTATGCCTACAACATCTCCCACTCAGGATGCCAACTTGCATCCGTGGGGGCCACCTCCTAATCATCCTTTGCTTCTCGTCACTCATTTTCATAATTAAGCACTTCCACCTCATTAACCTTTATTAGAATAAATTCCTCTGAGTTTATCTTTAGCAATGATCTCCTTTATTTGATTAGGAAAATCCTTGAAGTCCTATATTATTAAATTTTCTTCATTAACTCCAAGATTGGCCATCGCATCTGCCACACTATTTCCTTCCCTTAAAGAATGACAGATTTTAACATTATGAATTTCTTGCAAAATTCTCTTACAGTCTTCCAACATGTCTTTAATTTCCCATGGTATATTAGTCTTACTATTAAAGTAGTCTATTATCAACTTCAAGTCGCCTTCCACAATTATCTTACTATATCCCCTTTCCTTGAGAAGTCTGACACCAATCTAAATAGTCGAAGCCTCAACAAAGTTATTTGTAGCTATTCCTAGACCTTTGCTGAACCCAACTAGATAGGCTCCTTTATCATCTCTTATCACTCTGCCAGCATCAACCCTTCCAGGATTTCCTTTCGAGCATCCATCAAAATTACATTTTACCCATCCTGGGTCCGGGGGAATCCAGATTGTGCTTCTTCTTATAATTTTTTTTAACCAATTAACATTATTTAGGTCATGAGAGAGCTCCCATTGCTGTTTTATTCTTAATTCCTGCTGAGTTGGTTGTTTCTTAGCCTGCTTATACTTGCAGATTTCCATGATTTCCTGAATTTTCCTTTTAACAATTAAGCATAGTTCTTTATTGGTTCTAGTTGTCTCCCTAAACACTTTGTTATTCCTCTCCTTCCACAATCCCCAAGCCAACAATGGTGGAGTTTGACCCCACAGATCACAAATTATATTGTGGGAATAAGGGCAAAAGTTCCATCCTTCAACAAACAATTGGATGCTTGCAGGAAAAACCCACTCCAATTTTAGAGTATTAAGAAAAAAACCCCAGACTTCTCAAGCATAAGAGCATTGGAAAAACAAATGCATGAAAGTTTCCTCTTCTTCATTATAGAGACTACACCTATTGACAAGGTACCAACCTCTTTTCTTAAGATTATCAATCATGAGGATCTTACCATGTATAACCGTTATCCACTAGAAACAATTAATTTTTGGAATGAGGTTCTTCCTCCAGACCTTAAGCCAATCAAAAGAGCCCAAGACTATGGCCGGCTACATCATTGAATCATAAGCAGATTTGACCAAAAAACTACCTCTAGCAGTTTTTGTCCATATCCATTCATCATTTCTGTTTCTAGAAAATAGATAAGGATTTCCAATTTGTCTCATAAGTTGCTCAATCGCAGCATCCCAATCCTGTTGTCTGTTTCATCTAAGAACAACATTATTAAGATAGTCTTTAAAGCTTTTCCATCTGGGTTGTCCTCCATCCCACTCAAGGTAATTACAAATTTTTTTCCCAATTTCTCTTCTCAATCTTCCTTTGATTAGTTGGAGATCCTCAGAGGCCAATAGAGGGGTCAAAGAAAACCAGGGATCATCCCAAAAATCAGTGTTGAGACCATCACCAATCCTGACTTTCAAACCTCTAGTTAGGACTCTAATTTTAAGGAGATTATTCCAAAACACCGATCCATGCGAGAGCTCCTTCCTTAGAAAACAACTAGCCTCCTTATTGTTAAGATACTTGGCTCTAAGGACAGTGGCCCAATCTTTATCATCTTCCAACAGGAACCACCCCATTTTAGCCACTAAAGCCTTATTAAACACTTTGTCTTTTGATGCCTAACCCTCATTTTTTTGAGACACACACCTTCTCCCATTTAATAAGAGCCATTCTTTTCCTTTCCTCCACTCCTGACCATAAGAATATTCTTTGAATTGTTTCAATTATGTCAACAATATAAGCTCGAATACTGAACATTGAGAGATAATAGATAGGAATATTCTGAAGGGAAGCCTTTAAAAGCTGAATTTTTCTTGCAAGGCTCAACAACTTACCTTTCCACCCAACTAATTTTTTCTAAATCTTCTCCATAATATAGTTCCAATAGTTACTATTCAACTTTTGAGAGAAAAAAGGAAGGCCAAGATAAGTAGCAGGTAGATCCACTTCCTGACATCCCAAAATCCTTATCACTTTCTCTTTCACAAGCTAGCTAGAGTTGAAAAAATATATTTTGCTTTTTTGGTAATTTATGCACTGTCCAGACATTTTAGCATAATTATCCAGAATAGTTTTCCATTGTTTAGATTCAATAACCGACGCCTCCCCCATAAGAATAGTGTCATCAACAAATTGTTGATGTGAGTTTGGGGTCAGCAAAGAAGCAACACAAAAACCCTTCAAAGACTTATTATTAAGTTGTTTTTGTATGTTGCGACCAAGAGCTTCTACCACAATAAAAAAAAGGTAGGGGGATAAGGGATCCCCCTGCCTCAACCCTCTTCCAGGTGAGAAAAAACCATGGGAAATACCATTAACAAGAACTGAGGACTTTGGTGTGGTAACACAAGCTTTTATCAAATTGAGAAATTTACCTTTGAAGCCAAATTTCTCCAAAACAACAAATACAAATTCCCATGTGACTCTATCGTAAGCCTTAGAGATGTCCAATTTCAACACCATACTTGGCCTTTTGCTGTAGTCCATAGAGTGTAGGATCTCATGAGTATAAATAGCTGCATCCAAGATTTTCCTTCCTTGAACAAAGTCTTTTGGATAAATAGCAATCATCTTCCCTAAAACAGGCTTCAACCTATTGACAATGATTTTGGAGCAGATCTTATAAGTAGTATTACATAAACTTATTAGTCTATAATCATTCATGGAAGCAACTTCGTTTGATTTTGGAACAAGGGCCAAAAAGGTGGTATTCATTTGATTCGAGATCTTACTCGATCTAAAAAAATCTTTGACAACAGTTAAGAGGTCTTTAGACACTATCTCCCAATAGATTTGAAAGAAACTAGGAGGGAAACCATTAGGTCCTGGGGCCTTGAAGGCTCCAAAAGAGAACACAACCACCTTCACCTCTTCCATAGTAATACTCTTAGTTAAGATTTTCAAGTCATCATCTGTAATGACATTAGGTATAACTTGCAAGAATTCCTTCAAATCCATGTTATTAATTCTTGGAGGCTCCTGGTAATTTGAAAAAAAAGGAAACAACCTCATTAGCAATTTCATCCTCTCTTTCAAGTTTAGAACCATTGGAGGTAACCAGGGATTTGATTCTATTTCTTCCTCTATGCTTCATAGTTGATTGGTGGAAGAACTTAGTATTCCTATCACCTTCCTTTAGCCATTGAATTCTAGATTTCTGTTTATAATAGATTTCCTCCTTACTTATTTTATGTCATTAGGCTCTTAGGTCCCTTTCTATTTGTATATTTCCTCATCATAGTTTCCCGCTTCCATTTGATTTTGCACTTCCTTAAGTTTTTGAATCAGATCTCTTTTGGTATTAAAGATATTGCCAAAGGTGTATTTATTCCATCCCTTAACCCTTTCCTTTATTCTTTTTAACTTTTGCGTTAAGCTAAACATCAGGGTGCCATCACAAGGTATGTTCTAGCATTTCTCAACAAGAGTTTTAAAATCTAGATGAAGGGACCACATAATTTCATATCTGAAAGGGTAAGGCTTTTTCATCACCCTATCCTCCCATTCAAGAAGAAGGGCGCTATGGTTAGAACCCGTTCTTGGAAAGGTAGTAAGGGAAACATTTTGTAAGATGTTCTAGTTGGAAGAAATCAAGAATATGTCAAGTTTCACCTGGATAAGTTGATTACCTTGCCTTCTATTGGTCCAAGTAAACTAGGACCCCATTAGAGGTATATCCATAAGACCCACTGAATCTATAAAACTTGAAAGATCCGTCATACTTTTTGAGAAGTTGGTCAAGCCTCCTTTTTTCTTAGAGGGAAACAATGGGGAGTTAAAATCACCACCAAGCATCCATAACTCATCTTTGCTGTTAGAAATAACTCCATTCAACAAATTCCATAAATCCATCTTATCCAATCTAGAGTTTGGACTATATATATTCCCCAATTGCCATTTAATAAAAGTGTCTCCATCCTCCATACAAATCAAAAGGTTGTTCTTATTTTTAAATTGTAGCTTCCCACTGAACTGAGAAGAATTCCAGCAGGTCGCAATCCCTCCATAGGCCCCTTCTGCATCGCTGGCATCAAAACCAATACCCGACCAAAGCCACTTCAACATTTTCTCAAAACATTCCTTTTTCATTTGTGTTTCCTGAATCAAAAGGATATCAGGCTTAACTTTAGCTAGGCACATCTTCAGCACATGTTGTTTATACGAGCCATTAAGACCCCTTACATTCCAAGAAAGGATCTTCATGACTACAAAGAGCTAAAGGACAGGATCAGGCTGATACTTCCCAAAAAGGGGAGTCGACCCCCCTACTTCCTTTTCGATTTGTTCCCTACCATTGAGCCCAGAGTCCTTTGCTCCCCTGCTGCCACATCTTTTGCTGTTTCTTTCTTCTTTTAGTTGTGGTCTGCCAACTTTACTATTTCCTCCCACATCTGGTTTTTTCTTTTTTGATAAAGATGTTTAACTGAATATGGAACCCAACCCTAAATTTTGTATTGTCATGTTGATATGGATATTCAATTGAATGTGAAACTTAATTGTCATAACGATTAGCCCTAAATTTCTATAATGTTGTTTCATCGGTATATAAAAACCGTTGTTTTAGTTAGTTGTTAAAATGTATTCTCTTTAAGGATACAATGAATGAGGTTAATTGTGGTGTTTATGAATGTGTTTTTATAATTTCATATATAGCTATATGATTGAGTTTTATATGGAAATGTTAATATTATGGATAAATTGTTAAGCTTGGGTCTAATTATTGTAATGGACTAATGTTATTCCTAATTTTGGAGTGTCGTAGGAAGTCACACACTCTCACCAAAGAGAGAGAGTATCATCGGGAAGGGGAGTCTAGCCATCCGAGGGCACTATGTGTGAGAGTAGCACACACGAGCACATAACATTATTCCCAGGTTGCATATTGCATTAGGAAGGGTAAAATGAAATATCTTAATTATTTAATTATTAACTCAATAAGAAATTAAAATTATTAACCATGAATAATTTTATATTCATATTTATGTGAATAAATAAATAGAATATATATATATATATATATATATATTAAAAAAAAGAAGGAAAAAAATATAATCAAAATAAAATGTACTAATTCAAAATATTCATTCCCTTTTAATTAAAAAGGTACAATGAAAAAGATAGTGGTGGGACCCAAGCCTTTAGAAAAACAAACAATACCTTAATAAGGTATGCCAATCCCACATCTTTCCCAAAAGAAATGAAGTAAAAAAAAAGGAAGAGGACAACACATATAGTTGCAACCAACTGTCAACAGAGGAAAAGGGTTCTAAAAGAAATAAAGTAACACCTTATACATGAAAAACTGCCCCTATCTCCACATAGCATGGAAGGCAGTATGAGAGGTAATAAAACAAAGTAGAGGAGGATTATTATTCATTCTGTTTTGGTGAGAAAGGAGAATAGAAAAGGGAGGGGCTGTGTGTGGAAACATTGCATATCTATTTAACTTACAGGTATGTAAGCATGGTTTTATCTTCAAAAATGTTTTCAGGAGTAAGATCTTTTCCTAAGGGGAAGTGCTATTAGAAAGGGAACTGGTGTAATTGGAGGTAGATGGTATAATCTGTACTTCCATACTTTCCAAGTTGTTGCTCTCAAATTACTTGTATACCTTACTATGTTGTTGAAAATAAACTTGTCCATCAAGTTGTCATTACAACTAAGTAGTTTATTTTTCTTGTTGATTGGACTTGGTTCTATGGCAAAGAAATTGTATCAAGCAATAGTCAGGTTAGGTTTATAAATTTGTTGTTAAATCATTCTAGCAATAATGACATACCTGTTCATGAATAGCTCAAAAATTATTCTTGGAATACAAGGATTTATTATTGAATGTTAGGAATACTAGATAGAGGATGAATGGGAGTGTTGTATTCTCTACAACATCCATGAGAAGGATGGTAAAGCTATGAGCTTTCTCATGATTGTTGTAACAATACACAGTGCTAGCATTTGATCCATCACCAGCTAAACATTGTGAATTTCTGTCTTAAAGCTAAAAAGAAAACAAAATTGAATTTACCCATATAAATCTGAAAATCAGTGGATCCATATCAGTGTCAAGAAGTTCACTTGGTCTGAAATCTGGCAACTTTTATCTTATGGAATTTATATGATTAGCAAAGTGTACAAAATTGGAACAGCTGTATGGGAAATGGTTAATACAAAAGTTGTTAATCTCCAACAACAAATAGAGATGGAATACATACATTTGAACTACCTTATTGAAATACTTAAGCCCTAATGATAAACTCTTCCACCAAATTTTTGTTTTCTTAACAAGGATACCGAAAGTACTGAAACTATAACATGTGTAAAGGTGCTATGTGACTACTAGGATATACCTGAGGAATCATTAATAGAAAAATGCTTTGGCCAAAGCTTTAAGTCAGTTAAGAAAGAAATGTTTGAATCAACTTGAGTCACTTTATGGGTAAGGGACATATGCCTAGATATTTTTGCATGGGGCATTAATAGGTGGCATGTTTATAGTTATTCCATAGTTACATAGATTTCACACATGTTGGCCACAAATTGCTAGAATCTTCGTGATGGGCCAGGATCCCTTCATGGGGTAGCACGAGGAAGCCTATGGCTTCGTGGTAGGGAAAAAATCATCTCAGTGATGCTCTCTCTCTACCCTCTATTTCTTCAAATTAAGGAGAAAGGACAAAAGAGGTTTGACTTAATTGCTTATTTAAGTTTGGAATTTAATTTCAATGTATTAATGGTTAAGTAAAAGATTCTTATTTCAGTTATACAATTTATGATATCACACCCTAATACTATAAATTTCATGGCTACTATGATAGAATGTTCATATGCAGATGCAGTAGTAAGTGTTACCTCATTATGAAATTTTCATTTTCATTTTATGCTTGCAACTGTTGAAGTACTCTTTTGGTCATTACAAGGGTGATATTGTGCAATAATGTTCTTGTATGTAAATTGGTATAAAGGTACTTGATGCATGTTAGGTACTAGCCATTACACAGGTCATATTTTTAGGGATCCTAATGGGGATGTAGACAGTCTTGCTAATAGAGTAGCAGAAAGTTTGGAATTTTTCTCTCTTTTTGATGAAGATAGTGGCTCAGGGTAGTTTCTTTGTTTGCCTTTTAAATGTGTTAGTTTTTGGTGTTGGTAAGACACTTTGTCAGTATAGAGGGATTGTTAAAGAAAATTATTTTCTTTATATGCTCTTTGATATTAGAAAGGACAACATGGTATTTTATAGTTAGTATGTTGGAGGAATTCACTATTGGTATTCAGTCTGTCTCGACCCTTATTTCTAGAGACCCTCTATCTACACTATCGAGCCTTTATTGCAATAGTATTTTCTTAATATTTTCTCTTAATTATAAGGTTGTGGCCAGGTGAAGCAGTGATGGAGATCCCTTTTTGTTTTCACTTTCGAGCATTAGAGTTGTCTAAAGCTTGATGGGTTGAAGCTTCAAAGGAGAAAGATGTGACTTCATACTAAGGTGTAGTTCTAGTTTTTGATGATTTTTGTGAGGGAACTATTTTTGGATGGACCCTGCATGACCATTCCATTTTGTTAAAAGGGTTTGGGAATCTATGATGGCTTATGGCCCTACATAGCTTCTCTTTTCAGAAGGGTTTGGGTAAATATGGCATGGATGATGCTCATCTGTGATGCTCTTAAGGCATCAACCTTTTATAATGACGATTTTTATAAATATAATTCTCTCTACTTATGTATCAAAAAAATTCTAACTAATAGAAAGATTTTCCTAGAAAGAAATGAAAAAAGTGGAGCGTAGAATACCTTTATTAATATTTCCTATTGTTTAAACTCCTTTGGAACAATATTTCCCCCCTAGAAAAGTAACATTGAACTTATATAAATCATCCTCAAATTTTTTGGAATAATTAGAAGTCCTAATCCATATGATAGTTAACTCCACAAGTTAATGACCAAATATAGTTTAATGGACAAATTTTGCGCAATTATAGCTTTTTTCTTACAAACCTATTTTTTTTTATTACTAAGACAAAATTTGTCAAACCTAGAGTATATTCTCTTATCCCTTTTTTGATTATTTCACTAGGTATACCAAGTTCTCTTACTATCTTTCTATATTTCTCTAGAGGGTCAGACACATTAAGTAACAATTTTTATTTCTAGACCAAAAGAAATTTTCATTACCCTTCCTAGAAAAACTATTCCTTCCTTCCTTATCTTCCTTATATTCAATCATATCATAATCTCTACCAATGATCTATGAATATCTAGATAAATTAGAGGAAATTAATCTCCAAAATTCACACCTTTCTCTATGGATCCATCTAGTTAACTCTATATGTTTTATTTTATTATATTCATCCATAATTTCATTAAAGACAAATCCTTTTTTATTTTTCTTATCATTTACATCCTTAGAACTATGACCCTTATCTACGTTGTCATGATTTTTTCCTTTTTAAAACTTCCTTAAATATAATTTTTTCTTATTCCACATTAAAAATAAAATAATAATTTTCTTTAACTCATCAATCTTTTAAGAAAATTGAGGCATGACTTCATCCCAATATCATCTTCCCCTTCAAAGTTCCTTTTATCAACTTCCCTTTTTGTATAACTATCATAATTCATATTTATATTTAAAATAATATTATTGCCAATACTTACATGCATTTCATTTTTCTTATAGAGACTATCTTCCATTATAGCCTCCTCTCAAAGATTATCCAAATTTTTTATCTAGCTCTAAGTTTTAATATCATTATTTTAAGGGACTTGGAAACCTTTACCTTTCATAGCTTTTAACTATTTTTTTTGGGCAACCTATTTTTTATGTACATCATACATACACATAAAACATGCATTGAGAGCACCAAATTGGTTAAATTCACATTGAATATTTTTATTTTATAACTTAAATTATATTCTATCTAGAATAAAACTCTTTGGATTAAAAGCTATTATAGCCATTGTATTCATATATTTTCAACTTGGAGAACATCTCTCATAACTCAAAGAGCATGAGGCAAAAGAGCCCATAGTTGTAGGGAAATATCTTTTATTTCAACCCACTTGGGTATAAACCTAGACAACACTTCTAGGGGGAAAGCTTAGAGTTCCACGTAACCACTCTAAACACAAACTTACCCCTGTTCCAAAAACCTTTATTTAAGATTTTTTCTTATATATAAAATAGTAAATACATGCAAGAAGTACTTGTCTTTTATATTTTAATTTTTATTAAAGATTTATATCTTAAAATTACAAATACTTGATTTACAATTTAAATGTTTTGGTAATTATAAAATATATTTAATAATATTATTATATTTAATTATTTAGTTTAATGAAGAAAAATATTATTTATTATGTTTTATTTTAAAAATTAAGTAAATTTTAAAAAGGTTAGGATTAATAAGATGATTGATATTAAAATTAAATAAGTTTAATGTGATATTTATCTTAAAATTCAATGATACAAATGTGATTGGAGATATAGATGTTGATTATTTGAAGTGTTGGAGGTTTATATAAATGTCTTAAAATATGCAAACTAAATGTTCTTTGCTTTGGTTTAGATGTGTACAAAATAGAACTAGTGTACAAGCCTAAGCCTATAGTTGAAAGAATCAACTAGCAAAAAAAAAATTCTTGAAATTCACTTATTTTTATCTTCTAACATTTACAACTTGGATTGACAATGTTTAGAAACACGATTATAAAATCTATTAAATTGTGAGGCTTGTGTTATCCTCATTTAGATCTCTAGATAATTAGTATACGACTCAAAAAATTAATTTGGTTCATATCCATGTCTAAGAAATTGAACTAATGTGCAAATATAAACTTATACCTATAAGAATCATCTCACAAAATTTTGATGCTTAGAATTTGGTTGCCTTGATATTCTAAATAACTATGTTTAGTAATTTTTTAGGGAATGTGCTAAATTGTGAGGGTTATGTCCTCCTCAATTAGACCCCTAATCAAACTAATTTCGTGACTTAGAAATAATGATTAAAGAAATGATGATAAATATTATTATAAAATGCTATTACATTCCTCTCAATGAAAAATCTCTTTTGATAAATCCTAGTTGTCTTAATAATCTTTGATAATTTTATATGCTTGAGTGAATGCCTTTAAATAAAATATAGCATGCAAATCAACATAAGCATGTACTAGGTAAGCACAATGACTAGTGTGAGGGTGTTGTTAAGGTTTAAATCAAATTTTAATTTTAAAACTATAGGGTTCAAAATTACTAGGTCAAGTTTAAGAACTCTGGTAGATCTTATCCAAGATAGGGTAATTTCATGAGATGAATTCACAAAAGAATATGCCACGTGTAGACTTGTTATTGCATAAAGGACAATCTAGTCAAAGTGTGCCCAAAAAGTAATGGAAAAGGGCACGGATATATCATTAAAATTTTCTCCCACTTTTATGTACATGTGAACTTCGATGATTGTGCATGTCAAAGTAAACAAGATATCAATGAGGAAATTATTTAAACATATTTAAATACTAAAAGGATGTAGATTTACTTAAAATATATAGTTTCTCATTATATTCCCCTTCCAATAATAACTCCACCAAAAACATGAAAAATTGAAAAACCATGTAATGAATAACATCTATCAAATGTTTTTTTTGTTTTTTTTTGTTTTTTTTTTAATTTGTTGTTTTTCTTAATTTTTAGTAACAATGTTTATAGGTGGTTTTGAAGAAGATGGTGCACACTGGTCTGCTGCGTGAGGATGCTGAGGGTCGCGCCCTCTTTGCATGCCTGATCGGTCCTTGGGTGAGGTTGCGTTTTCCTGGTGGGGTGTGGTATTGGCTGTGGGGGGTTTGTTTTATCTGCTGGGTGTTTCTTCTTCAGGCGCGGGGGTTGTTGGGAAAATTTATGGGTTGGTGTTTGCTGCGGATTTTCTCTTATCTAGCCGCCAGTGTTGGGTGGGGCTGGGCTTTCTTTGTGCCAGGCCTAAGACTTGGTTACGCCCGGTGGCTGTCGGTCTCAGTCCACTTTGGCTGGATTTTGTAGACCGGCTTTGCATGGCTCAAGGGGAGGCTTCGGGGATTAAACCCTCAATGGATTTTTGTGCAGCAGTTGGTATTTCATCGCCAAATCGTTCTCCGAAGGTTTTTAATAATAGCTTGTTCTTAGATGGCCCAAGTAATGAGGGATTTGTTCATATTGGTGGTTCTCGTATTCTGAAAAAAAATGGGTGCCTTGAACGCTCCAAGGAAAGGTCGATGCTGATTATTCAACCGGAATCAATTGCGGAGGACATCGAGTATTTTTCAAAACATGCTTTGCTCTACAAATTTTTGGGAATGAGGGTTTCACTCCAATTTCTAGAAGCATGGGCTCATCGTTCTTGGTCCCCGGAGGGTGAGATGGACATAATGTTATTAGCTAACAACTACTTTATGGTGACATTTAATTGCATGGCGGATCGCATTAGAGTTTTTGAAGGTGGGCCTTATTTCCACAACCAGGTTGGTCTATTCATTAAGCCATGGCATGTGGGTTTTGACCCCTCAGAGGAGCTTCCGAATTGGGTGTCGGTTTGGGTTCGACTCCCTAGATTCCCAGTGGAATTTTGGCGCAATGACATTTTGAATCGGGTAGCTTCATTGTTGGGTAAACCGGTTGGTCCTTCTCAACAAACTCAAGATAGAAAGGTAATGACTTTTGCTCGTATTTGTGTTGAAATGGATTTAAATAATCCTATCCCAGACTCTTTGGAAATACGTGCGGGTTCATGCTCTTGGGTGCAACAGCTAGACTACAAGACTTTGCCTTTTCGTTGTCGTCTTTGTCAGGAATATGGGCATTTGCAGAGAAGATGCCCGAAGTTTAAATCTCCCAGAAATCCAGCAACTCAACCTCCTCGCAACCCTTAAAAGGTTGACAAGGGTAAGGAGCCTGTGCCGGGTGAGGCTATGGATGCTGAGGGTTTTCTTCCGGCCAAGTCCCGTAATAGGAACCGTGGCCAAAAGAGGACAATTAAGGATCGCCAAGATGGAGATTCTTATAACAGATTTGAGGTGCTTGATGATCTTGGTCATCAAGAGGTAGATCCAGGCTTGTTGCTTTTGAATCAGGGTGGTCCAAAAGGGGTCCAGGAAGGCATTTTTTGAGAGTATATCCAATCTTCCCAAGAAATTGGGGTTGCTCTGTCGGAACCGGACCTGAGTGTGGTGGTGCTTGGGAGAGCTGAGCCTTCAGTGGGGTTGTCGTTGGGGGACAAGGGGCCCTCTAGCCCAGTGGAGAAAGCGGGGGCGGGTTTGGTGAAAGGGAATAAGGTTTCTCCCTCTTTGGGAATTCTTCAGAAGGATCTAAAGAAAGGGGTGGTGGAGAAGACTCTAAAGCGGGGAGAAAGAAGGATTTGGAGAAATTAAAGTTGATGGGGGAGTCTCTGGTGGAGGCTAGGTCTGTAAAGACCCTAGATTCACATTTCTCTAACCCTCCAAAATGATTGTCCTCTCGTGGAATGTAAGGGGCCTGAATAATGGCCCTCGACAAAAAGTTGTTCGTGATTTGTTGCGTTCTCACTCTCCTGATGTCCTTTTTCTTCAGGAAACTAAGTTATCAGTTGAAGGTATGTTGGGTGTGATGCCTAAGCTGTGGTTGCGGGGAAATTGTCAGTGTATTGGGGCTCATGGTAATGCGGGTGGGGTGGCTTTCCTGTGGAATCCGTTGAAGATTCATCCTCTTTGGTGGGTGTCCTCCAAGTCCTCCATCTCTATGGTTGTTACAAGTCTAGAGTTGGAGGAAACTATTCTTCTCTCTAATATCTACGTGACCACTGATTTTCCCGGTAAGAAGGTTTTGTGGTCTCATATTAGTTATGTTCGGACCTTAGCTCCTTTGTTCCCCTAGATAGTGGCAGGGGATTTCAATGTTATTATTGATATAGATGAAAAGATGGGTGGTGTTGCAAGATTGGAACCCTCAGCTTTCCTTTTTCGTGATAACATCTCTGCTTTGAACCTAGTTGACATTAAACCCGACAATGGGAAGTTTACTTGGAACAATAGGAGAGTGGGGGAGAGTGGTATTGCCGAGAGGCTTGATCATTTTTTGGCATCCTGTTTCTGGGTTGGCAGAGGGTTATCTTCTAGCTCTGAGATTTTGGACTGGAGGGGATCAGATCACTAGCCTATCAAGTTTTCTGCCTCCTTTGCTCGGGTGTCTCGGTCCCCTTCTTTTAAGTTCTAGCTCATGTGGTTAAGAGATCCTTCTTTGCAGGTGCTTATGGCAGATTGGTGGAGAAGGGGAAGACCTACTTTTGGCACTGCCATTTACTCCTTTTCTAAGCGGCTGCAATTTGTAAAATATCAACTTAAAAGGTGGAATAGGCAGCATTTTGGCAACATTTTTCATGCTAAGGTTGATGCTCAAGCGGTCTTGGATGTCATCACTCAGGAAATAAGGGAGTGTGGTCTTTCTGAGGATTTACTTAGGGAGGAAGCCTGGGCCCAAAGAGCTTTGGAGGAGTGTGAGTTGTGCGAGGAAATTTTTTGGAAGCAAAAGGCTAGGGTTGAGTGGTTACAGGAGGGGGACAGAAACACTGCCTTTTTCTTCAACTCGGTCAAGGCTAGGAGACATGGTAACTCTATGCCTGTTCTGGTAAATGACAGGGGTGAGCATCTATCTTCCCTATAGGATATTTCAAGAGAAGCTTTAGAGTTCTATGCTTCTCTATTTCATGAGGATTCTCAGGTTGTTACAGAGGATGAAAACCAAGTGTTGGCTTGTATTCCCTCTTTGGTCACTAGAGAGATGAATGAGCATCTCTTGCAAGATATCTCACTGGAGGAATTAGAGGGTATTGTTTTTCAGATGAAGAAAGGAAAATCCCCTGGCCCTGATGGGTTTCCTATTGAATTTTATCAAGAATTTTGGGACATTACTAAGTTGGACTTGCTAGAGGTGGTGCGGGAGTCTCAGAAAAACAAGCAGATGCTTCGGGCTTTAAACTCTACCTTCCTAGCCCTCATTCCCAAATGTGAGGGGGCGGATTGTTTGAGTCAATTTCGTCCCATTTCTCTCTATAATGTTGTGTATAAAATTATTTCCAAGCTGATTGCTGAAAGGCTGAAGAGGTGGCTCGGTGGGCTCATCTTTGAGGAACAAAGTGGTTTTGTGGAGGACCACCAAATTTTGGATGGGGTGGTCATTGCTATGGAGACCATTCACTCGATGGCTTCCTCAAAAGAAAAGGCTATGTTCATCAAGCTTGACATGGCGAAGGCTTACGATCGAGTGAGGTGGTCCTTTTTGTGGAAAATTCTTTTTTCTTTTGGATTTGCGGAGGAATGGCTCCAGTGGGTGATGAGTTGTGTTACGTCCACCTCATTCTCGGTGTTGATTAATGGGGAGCCTACCGCTCTTTTTAGTGCTTCCAGGGGTCTTCTTCAAGGGGATCCTATCTCTCCTTACTTATTTATTCTGGTGGTAGAAGGTTTGGGTAGACTTGTGAAACGCTATGTGGAACTGGGTTTGATTCAGGGTTGGAATTGGGGAAATGACTTGCCTCCTCAGTCTCACCTGCAATTTGTGGATGATACGTCTCTGATGGGTTTGGCCAAGATCAGGGAAGCTTATAATCTGCGCAAGGCCTTGGATATCTATCTTGCTGCTGCTGGTCAAAGGATTAATGAAGACAAATCCTCCATTTTCTTCTTTAATACTCTGTGGCCTATTCAGCAAATAATTTCTCCTATTTTGAGGTTCCAGATTGGTTCTCTCCCGCTAACCTATCTGGGTATTCCTATTTCTGTCAGCAGACTCCCCAGAGATTCTTGGTAGAATATCTTGGACAAGTTTCGTGCGAAAGTTAGTCATTGGACTCATCGCTGGTTGTCTTTCGCTGGGCGGGTTTTGCTACTTAAGTCTGTGGTGCAAGCTCTTCCTATTTATAGGTGCATGATACAAGTTGCTCCTGCTGGGTTTGTGAAGGATATGGACTCCCTGGCCAGACAATTCTTATGGGTGGGTAGCTTGTCCTCATCTAAATGGAGCCTGATTAAGTGGGATGTTGTTTGTAGCCCAAAGCAGGAGGGGGGTCTTGGTTTGCGGAAGGCGGCTTGGTCCGGATTGGCATTGGCTGCAAAGCTTTATTGGAGGTGGTGTGTGGAACAAGACCATAGCTGGGCTAGGATCTTAACCAACAAGTATCTTCCGGGAATTTGCAAGGAGGAGCTTCCCAGATTTCCTTTGGATGGGAAAGGCTCAGTGATTTGGGGAACGCTTAAGAAAGGTGCCGCGCTAATCAAGGCGGGCCTATTCTGGATTTGTAATAAGGGGGCTGAGGCTATGTTTTGGTCTGATTCTTGGGATGGTCACATACCTATTCTTTGTCAGTACCCTAATTTGGTGACTCTGTCTCAGTGCTTCTTGGAGGTCGGTTGGTCTAGAGTGAGTGATTTTAAGATTTTTGATCCTGGTGGACAGGTGGAGGTGGTTAGGTGGAAGGACCCTAGTGATTGGCTTGTTCTCGGGATGGAGGAGGATAGTACTGTGCTTCAGAAGATCTTGACTGGCAGGCATTGCAATTCCCTAAGGGATAAGGATATTCTAGCTTGGAGCCCGAACCCCAAGGGCGTTTTTACTGTGGCTAGTGGTTATCAGGCATTGTTGTCTAGTAAGTATGGGGGGATGGAGGTCCCTTGGTGGAAACATGTGTGGAATAAGTTCTCATGGCCCAAGTGTAATTGTTTTGTTTGGACTCTTGCTTGGAATAGATGTTTGACTTGGGAGAATCTCCGTAAGTGGGGATTCCAGGGTCCCTCTATGTGTGTGCTGTGTGGGTGTTGTGAGGAGGATTCTCCCCATTTATTTTTTTGGTGTTCTTATTCTATGCGGCTTTGGCATTGGTGGTGGGGTGTTTGGAAACATCCTTGTGTTCATGCGTCTTCTCTTGAGGAGTTTTGGAGTAAACTGGGTAGGCCTCCCTCCCAGGCCTCCTTACTCCAAATTTTGTGGAGCATTGGTCCTACTTTCATCCTTTGGAAAATTTGGTTGGAAAGGAATCGTAGGATTTTTCGTGGTGAAAAGATGTTGCCTCAACAGGTTTGGCATAGAATTATTGGTATGATCCAAGAGACAGTGGAAGCTAAATGTGAAGTGGCTCTTATGTTGGAAAGAAGTGATGATGAGATTGTGACTAGATTGGGGGTGCAGGGGTTGACTCTTGTCTCCGCCTATGCTCGAAGAGGTAGGGGAGCAAAGAAGAAGGTTCAAAGGGTTGGAAGATGGTTGCCTCCTCTGATAGAATTTCTAAAAATTAATACTGATGGTTCCTCTAGAGGCAACCCTGGGCTTGCTGGTATTGGGGGAATTGGTAGAGACTGCTCGGGTTCGGTCATTTTTATTTTCTCCATCCATAAGGGGTGGAATTCTAACAACCTCATGGAAGGGCTGGCTATTCTCTGGGCTATTGAGTGTGCTTGTACCTTAGGATGGCGTAAGGTTATTTGTGAATCAGATTCCTAGATTATTGTTAATTTGTTGCTTGAGAAAAGGGTGGTTGGTGTTGATTGGCAGATTGCGATGGTGGTTAGATAGATTTTGCAGAGGTGCTCTACTTTGGAAGTGGTTTCTTTTGTCCACATTCCGTGGGAGTGGAATAGGGCGGCTGGCTATTTGGCCAAGTGGGCATTTGAACACGAGGAGGATTGGAGGATTGAGGAGGGGAGACAGTTATCTCCTGAGTATGCTCTTGAGTTGGAGAGGGTCATTGCCGATGATTTGGAAAGATAAGTTGTTGATGGTTGGTTGGGTGGTGGTTGTGCTGGTGCTTGAGGTTCTGGATTTTCCCTTGAGGGAGCTCACGGGCTTCCCCTTTCTTTTGTACTATTAATCTTTTGATTTCAATAAAGTTTTTACCCCTTTTTATAGAAAAAAAACATCTATCAAATGTTTAAAAAAAATATGGGGACTTTTTTGTTTAGTTGTGTATCTATGTCAATTTTTAACATTTCTTCTATATCTGTTACTACTAAATGCCAAATAGATTCTTCTTTTCTCATTGTTTGGCGATCTTTCTTTAGTTTCTTATTTTTTTCCTTGATTTCCTTATATAACATTACACCTCTTTCAATGCAAAAGAGTTTATATATAGTTGAACTTGCTCAACCTAGGTTTCAAAGGCTTTTCCAAGTTACTAATATTTGTTAAACCTTTCAATTGGACAATTATCAATACCCAATATCTCTAAATCATCACTAACCAAAGGCCCATCTAATGCATGTTTTGAAAGATATAAAATATTTTTAATATAAGAAGTTAATATTTGGATCCACTCTTCAATTTATTCATGGGTGGACTTTTATTTCTTTGTTACGTATCTAGAAGCTTTGGATTTGGATAAGGTCTTCATATGAACCCCTAAACAAACAATATCCTCCTTAATATTTTTATCAAAACATCAAGCCTCATTGAGAACCAAATTTTTTTTGGGAACTAATTGGAGGTTCAAATGGTTTTGAGAACCATTGAAACTTTCGATTCTTTCTCTTCTTTCTTTAATGAACATTCTATTGATATCGAAGCTAGGACAAGAGTAAGAACTTGCTAGAGGTTCCAAAAATTCTTGGAACCTATAATCCTTTTGATTTTTCTTTACTTCTTTTGTTTATCATTCATTAATGGTCTTTACTTTTCCTTTGTTAGGGGTTCAACAAGAACCAATAAATTATTGGAGGTTCTTTTTATTTCAAAAATTAGGAAAGTTTATCAAAGGTTCTTTTGGTTCCACGAACCAATGATTGCTTTGATTGATTCCTAAGAAAGTATAACAATATGATTTCCTTCAAACAACCATTTTGATATAAAATTCACCAAATAGAACTTCAAGGCACCCTTTTAATCCTTCTTTAGGATAAATTTTGAATGATTTATGCATCCATTTCTATTTTTTCTATAATTAAAGTGCAAAATAGAGGGAAGTTGAATGAGATAAGGAAGAGTAATAATTTTTAGCTTAGCACTAACCTACTTAACGTTGATGATTATAATTATGGTATTTCCACATTAAGAGACATTAATAGGATCTTTCTTAAAAATTTCTCTCCTATTGACAAATGGGATACCAATGTTAACAATTGGGGGTCCCTATTTCAAGTTTTAGGGAAAACGAGAGCCTTTGATGGAAGAAGATTTGAGAATTGCTTCAATAAGATCTTCTCTTTATTGAATCTCAACTACAAGATAATCCTTTTAATGATTCCTTGAATGAGGAGTTGGTTAGAGTCAAGAATAATTTGAAAAACTTGCAAACTGAGAAGATTCAAGGTTTAAAAGTTAGGGATAAAATGAATTGGCTCAAAAATGGTGATAAAGGTTCCAATTTATTCTACAATTATATAAAGGAGAAAAAGGCTAGGGAAGACATTGGATCAATATGGGTGGATAATCAAAATATAAATGATATTTCTTGGGTTATAAATGGATTTCAAGCTTTCTATAAAAATATTTTCTTTGTTGAAGATAGCAATGTGGATTGTAAAGAGCCCAAGATCATTATAGACAAGTCATCCCTAGGAAAATAAAAGAGGAAGAAAGTGATTGGCATGCTAGATATATTGCTAAGGATGACATTGTAAATCATATTAGAACCTTTAAAAATGATAAATCTTTAGGCATAGACGAGCTTCTTGTTAAATTTTGCAAGAAAAAGTTGACTAGATTAGTGAAAATCTCTCGTAGGTTTATTTTGAAGCTATTAGCAAAGGCTCATGGGGAAGAAATATTAATAGAGGAATCATCAAGCTTTTCCCAAAGGATATAGATCTCAAATTAGAAATTAGAGGCCCATTACCCTCCTTAATATTTCTTACATAATTCTAGCTAAATTTTTGGCTCTAGACTTATTGATATCATCCCTACTTTTTTTAGTAATACTCAAACTAGCTTTTTCAAGGGTATGTATATCTTGAAAAATATTATTACTAGTTGGGAGGATATGGAGTGGGCTAAAATAACAAACTTAGAAAATGACATGCTCTTTCTTGATTTTGAAAAGGCCTATGATATAGTTGAAAGCTCATTTATCATAATGATTCTTGAAGCTTTTGATTTTCTTAATATTTTTTTCAAATGGTAAATTTCTTATTCAAGGATGTTATTTCTCAAGTTGATATAAATGGTTCTTGCTCTAAACCCTTCCAGCTACAAAGATCAACAAAACAAGGTTGTTTGATATAGCCCTTGCTCTATTTGTGATCACCTTTGACACTATTTTTTATTTATTAAGAGATACGAGTAATGGGATTGATGTAAAATGAATTACACTCCCTAATGAAAAATTTATGAAAAACTACTTGAAATTTTAGGAAAGGCATAAAAATTATACCTATGATATGCTCCTTCAAGACACAGGTATACAAGAAAAGAAATGAATTATTAAGTGTGATTCCAGGCTAGAGGTGGTTAGAAATAATATCTTAGAGATCAATCCACCCATTGGGTTTTATGATATGGACATATACAATGAAAGTTGGAATATCTAGCTTGTTATGGCTTTGAGCACTAAAAATTATTCATCTATGTAACAGTTTTGGTATCTATGTTGGTTTGTGGTATCCTAGGCTTGTTATGCTCTTTTTGAGTGCAATATGTACTATGTAACCTAGTTTTTCTTTGGTAATATAGAATCAATTAAAAAAAATGTAAATCTTATTATTTTTTATAAAATTTGTTATTTATAAAATTATGATTTGAAATCATAATTATAAATAACAAATTTTATAAAAAAAAAGCTCTACACAAATTTGAGAAAGTTATTTACATATTTATATGACAAAGGAATCAAATCTTACATGCTGTAATATTTGAAATCATAATTATATATAACAAATTTTATTAAAAAACTAATAAGCTTTGCACTTATTTGAGAGAGCTAAACATAGTAGATGCAAATTGAAACATCCAATAGAAGAAAGACAATCATACTACCAAAAACGAAAAAGTTACATACAATAAAAACATGAACTAAAAAAATGCTAAATTCCAATATACTACACTTCTAATTATAAGAGTTTTAAATTCTTCAACTTATAATTATAAATAAAAATATGACGCTCCCTACATTAATAAGTCTAATTGATTCAAATTTTTAAGTATTAAATCACCTTTAAACTACTTAAACCTTTTTTTTTTTTTAGACTGGAGGATTTGGGTAGCACAACCCCCTATAAATTGCATGCACATGGTAACGCCGCTAACGTGACACGCCCTCTAGTACCATGAGGGTGGGGGAGACTAGACCTCATGACCAACCTCCTACAACAGGAAATATTTAGCCAATTGAGCTAGGGACCCTGCCCCTTAAACTACTTAAACCTAACAATCACCAAGTTTCTTAAATTTTTATAAATTATTACATTCAATCATTCATAAATATTCAGATAGCATAGAGGAATCCTATCCTTCATACATATTTTTTTGATATTATAATTATAAGTAAAAATATTTATTAAAAATGATAAGTTTTATATAAACTTGAGAAAAGTTAAACATACATACATTGAGACCAAAATATTGAATAAAAAAAGGTCAATTATAGTACCAAACAAAAGAAATTTATATGTACAAAAATAAAAAATAAAAATAAAATATGTATTATGATATATTCGTACACAATCTTTTCTAATAAAAAATTGTAATTTTTTTAAAATACAAGTATACATATAAATATATCATTCCCTACATTAATAAAAGCTCATCATTCAAATGTTTAAGTATTAAATCACCATTCAACCACCTACCCTTAACAATCACCAAGTCTATGAAATTTTTATATTTTTTTTCTTTCATTCAATCATAAATATTCATATGTGACATAAAAGGAACTAGATCTTGTATGTAGAAATATTTGAAATTATCATTTTTATGAGAGCAAATATTATTTCGCTACCCTTTTGATCCACCACCACCCTTTTCTTTTTCCTTATGCAAACCAATTTTTAATTGGAATCTAGAAAAAAAACCTTCCACTATTTAGTCTCTAATTTAGTTCAGAGTGCCCAGTACTTGTCAAGAAAGAATAAAAAAATGTAGTCATGGAGTGCTAAGAAATCATTTCATTTAAAACAAAAAATATGGAGAGTTTTTTGTTAAATTGGATTTATCTTCAAAACATTGGTAATTAGCTTGTAAAAGAACTTAGTAGAGAAATACCATGAGGGATAACTTAGTTTAGAGTGCCCAGTACTTGTCAAGAAAGAATAAACAATTGTAGCCATCGAGTGCTAAGAATTCATTTCATTGAAAACAAAAAATATGAAGAGTTTTTTGTTAAATTGGATTTATCTTCAAAACATTGGTAATTAGCTTGTAAAAGAACTTAGTAGAGAGAATACCATGAGGGATAACTTTCCACTTGCAATTGAGAACAAGAAACAACCCATATAATATTTTGACATATCTCAAGGGTGGTCCCAAACCCATCTCCTATTTCAATTTTCTTTTGTTAGAAATTAAGTCCCCATATTTATTTTAAACATTTGATAGATGTTATTCATTACATTCTTTTTCAATTTTGCATGTTTTTGGAGTTATTATTGGAAGGAGAATATAATCGTGAACTATATATTTTAAGTAAATCTATATCTTTTAGTATTTAAAAAATTTCATTGATATCTTGTTTATTTTGGCATGCACCATCACAGAAGTTTGTATGTACATGAAAGTGGGAGAATTTTGTAATGATATATCCATGCCCTTTTCCATTACTTTTTGGGCACACTTTGACTAGATTGTCCTTTGTGAATAACAAGTCTACAAGTGGCATATTCTTGTGTGAATTTATCTCATGACATTACCCTAACTTGGATAATATATACTAGAGAAAACTTGACCTAGTAATTTTGAATCCTATAGTTTTAAAATTTAAATTTGATTTAAATCTTGACAACACTCTCCCACTAGTCATTGTGAGCTTATCTAGTGCATGTTTATGTAATTTGCATGTCATATTACATTTAAAGACATTCACTCAAACAAATGTTTAAATTATCAAATATTATTAGGACAACTAGGATTTATCAAAAGAACATTTTCATTGAGAGAAATGTAATAACATTTTCTCATAACATATATCATGCATTTAATTATTATTCCTAAGTCATGGAAGTGGTTTGATTAATGATCTAATTGAGAAGAACATAACCCTCACAATTTAGCACATTCCCTAAAAAAATTACTAAACACTATTTAGAGTATCAAGGCAATCAAATTCTAAGCATCAATATTTTGCTAGTTGATTCTTATAGGTAGAAGTTTATATTTGCACATTAGTTCAATTTCTTAGAGATGGATATGAACCAATTTTTCTTTTGAGACATTTACTGATCATCTAGAGATTTGAATGAGGATAACACAAGCCTCACAATTTAGTAGATTTTGTAATGGTGTTTCTAAACATTTTCAATCCATATTGAGTTGCCAATGTTAGAAAATAAAAGTAAGTGAATTCAAAGAATTAATTTTTTGTTTGTTGATTCTTGCAACTATAAGTTTAAGCTTGTACACTAGTTCTATTTAGTAAACACATATCTAAACCAAAGCAAAGAACATTTACTTTGCATATTTTAAGATATTTATAAAACCAAGTTGGAAACCTCCAACACTTCAAATAATCAATATCTATCTCTAATAACATATTTATATCATTGAATTTTGAGATAAACAACACATTTAATTTATTTAATTTCAATACCAATCCTCTTATTAATTCTAACCTTCTATAAACTTCAAATATATATTTTAAATAAAACATAATAAATAATTTTTTTTTCAATATAATAATATTATTAAATATATATTTTATAATCATTAAAGTATTAAATATAAATATATTCATTAAAAATACAAATATAATGAAATAATTGTAAGTTTTTTTAATCAAAGAATTGTTATTATTGTGCAAAGTTGTTTTTTTCTTAATTAACTAGTTATTAATAAGCCACTTTTCAACCAATCAAAAACAAGATTTTATTTTCAAATAAAATAAAATTCAATTTTATAAAATAAACTTGTAAAATATTTAATTTTATAAATTATAAAAATTATTTATTGTGATTACGATTGGCTAAAATGTTTTGTGTTATTGACAGATTTTTAGGAAAAATGAAAGTGAACTATTAAAAATTGAACTATTATCTTACCTCTTTTTTAGAAAATTGAACTATTATTTTGCCTATTTTTAAGAAGATATTTCTAATTTTCACCATAATTCTTCTCCCAAAATTCTTACTTTTTAGAGATTAGTGTTCCATTTGATTAAATTTTGATGAATTTAACTTATTTTTATTAAATTTTTTAATTTTATTATTTTTATAATATTAAATATTACATGTTTATATTTATTTTGTTGATTATATTCTATATTCAAATATCTTTCCAGTTCTAGATATATTCATGAACACAAATAGATTCTTTTATACATATTGTTATTTAACAAAATAATTATATAAATTTTATGTTTAAATAATTATTATTTAATTCTTTCTTATAATTATGTTATATAATCATTTCATTTTATTTAATATAGATTTTTAAAAATATATATATTTAAATTTATATTGTCTAATCAATAAATATTATTTAATACAATATAGTAAATTTATATTATATTATACATAGTTACATAATTATTCACAAAATTTTTAAATTATTATAATTAAAATACTATAAAGACAAGTACTAGCCACTACGTGACACTTGTTTTAAAATACAAATATAATTAAATATATTATTACTTAAAACATATAAAAATAGGAGTATAGAAATAAATATTTCTACTCTTTTATGTATATTATTACTTAAAACATACAAATAGGAGTAAAATAACTAATATTTCTACTTTTTACAATTGTAATTTTTTAATCAAAGAATTGTTATTGTGCAAAGTTGTTTTTCTTAATTAACTAGTTATAAATTTTTCAACCAATCAAAAACAAGATTTTATTTTCAAATAAAATAAAATTCAATTTTATAAAGTAAACTTGTAAAATATTTAATTTTATAAATTATAAAAATTATTTATTGTGATTATGATTGGCTAAAATGTTTTGTGTGTTCAGGAAAATTGAAATGAACTATTATTTAAGAAAATTAACTATTATTTATTTTCTATTTTTTAAAAAGATATTTCTAATTTTCTCCATAATTCTTCTCCCAAAATTCTTACTTTTTAGAGATTAGTGTCCATTTGATTAAATTTGATGAATTTAACTTATTTTTATTAAATTTTTATTTTATTTAAATTTATTATTTTTATAATATAAATATTACATGTTTATTTATTTTGTTGATTATATTCTATATCAAATATCTTTCCAATAGATATCATGAACACAAATAGATTCTTTTATACATATTGTTATTTAACAAAATAATTATATAAATTTTATGTTTAAATAATTATTATTTAATTCTTTCTTATAATTATATTATATAATCATTTCATTTTATTTAATATAGATTTTTAAAAATATATATATTTAAATTTATATTGTCTAATCAATAAATATTATTTAATACAATATAGTAAATTTATATTATATTATAATAGTTACATAATTATTCACAATTTTTTAAAATATTATAATTAAAATACTATAAAGACAAGTACTAACTACGTGACACTTGTTTTAAAATACAAATATAATTAAATATATTATTACTTAAAACATATAAAAATAGGAGTAAAGTAATAAATATTTCTACTCTTTTATGTATATTATTACTTAAAACATACAAATAGGAGTAAAATAAATAATATTTCTACTTTACAATTGTAATTTTTTTAATCAAAGAATTGTTATTATTGTGCAAATTTGTTTTTTTCTTAATTAACTAGTTATTAATAAGCACTTTTCAACCAATCAAAAACAAGATTTTTTTTTAAATAAATAAAATTCAATTTTATAAAATAAACTTGTAAAATATTTAATTTTATAAATTATAAAAATTATTTATTGTGATTATGATTGGCTAAAATGTTTGTGTGTTATTGACGAATTTTTAGGAAAAGTGAAAGTGAACTATTAAAAATTGAACTATTATCTTGCCTATTTTTTAGAAAATTGAACTATTATCTTGCCTATTTAATAGAACTATTATTTTAACTATTTTTAAGAATTCTCCATAATTCTTCTCCCAAAATTCTTACTTTTAGAGAGATTAGTGTTCCATTTGATTAAATTTGATGAATTTAACTTATTTTTATTAAAATTTTTTATTTTATTTTAAATTTATTATTTTTATAATATTAAATATTACATGTTTATATTTATTTTGTTGATTATATTCTATATTCAAATATCTTTCTAGATAGATTCATGAACACAAATAGATTCTATTATACATATTGTTATTTAACAAAATAATTATATAAATTTTATGTTTAAATAATTATTATTTAATTCTTTCTTATAATTATATTATATAATCATTTCATTTTATTTAATATAGATTTTTAAAATATATATATTTAAATTTATATTATCTAATCAATAAATATTATTTAATACAATATAGTAAATTTATATTATATTATACATAGTTACATAATTATTCACAATTTTTTAAAATATTATAATTAAAATACTATAAAGACAAGTACTAGCCACTACGTGACACTTGTTTTAAAATACAAATATAATTAAATATATTATTACTTAAAACATATAAAAATAGGAGTAAAGTAATAAATATTTCTACTCTTTTATGTATATTATTACTTAAAACATACAAATAGGAGTAAAATAACTAATATTTCTACTTTTTACAACAGAAAGGTTTAACCTGCTCTTCTTAATATAAAAGCTTGATGCACCCCAATCTATGAATGTGGGATTAAAAGTAAAACCCCCAATCCAACGACCGAGCAAATTGTGATGCCAGGCCATTATGAAATACAGGAAATGGGCCATAAAAATTAAGGAAATGTGTAGAGCATTTTCAATATTCGTAACAAATTTAAAATTCAAACCCGACAATCAACAACAAGATTTTTCTTCAGTTATTCGTGAACAAAAAATCATAGAATTTAATTGCGTCATTCACAGTTTGTCCAGGAATAAAAGATTCTTGAACAAAATCAATGGCTACTTGTAGAAGATGGCCATAAGATCCATGCAATTGGATAGAAAAGCAAAGATTACTTGAGATGGGTAAATGAAACGATGAACACTTTGTAGGAGATCTCGGTCAATCATTGTAAAAATTGCTTCTTCCACCAACAGACAATCTATTATGAACATCTTAGCAAGATTTTCTGAACCAATAAACCTATTTTTTGGAAATCCCCAGCTCTAAATAGGAATGAGAATGCGATAGTTTCTCAGAAAAAGATCCATAATTTGTGCGTAACAGAGAGAAGGAAGAATGACTATATTGACCAAAAGTCCAGTCAAGGAAGCAAAAATACAGAAAAGTAACTTCATTAACGCTCACTTAAATATGTAAAAAAGTTGAGCTGATGGGGGCCCTCTGTTTGAACTGAACTGAATTAGATTTTGGTAAAAATGATTCAAGAAAAGAGACTGCTTATAAAAATGATGGATCAGATTCGAATGATTTTTATGAGATAAAAGCAAATTTTGTTAGGAGATTGAAAAAGGATACCGGAAAATACAAAGGAAGTTACCTTTCAAATGTTTCAATTGTGGAAAGTTAGGCCAATATGCTTCAAGATGTCCAGCCAAAGTTTTAGATGATAAATATAAGGATAACAAAGGTAAATCTGTCAAGAGAATTTATTATGTTAAAGAAAATGCTAGCATATCTAATGATAAATCTGACTATCTAGATGATGAAAATGATGAATGCTTGTTCATGGTTCTGAATTTTGGAACTAATTCTACTCACTCAGAAAGATGTAAGAAGGAAATTTCTTCCTCGTACATTATAACAAGATGCAAAGATGAAGAGGTGAAATATGAATGTTGAATCAATGAGAGACTATAAATATGAAGACATCCATTATTAGGTAGAAAAGAACATTAAAGAGACATTTTTTAATTGCAATAGCTTTGTTGGATACATATAGTTTTTAAGGGTACTCATTTCTATTTACGTCATATACCCATTTCCTTTTAGAAGATATGCATGTTTTGGAGTAGGTACGTGTATCATAATTTGAAATTTGAAACCCATGGTTTTTCCTTTGTTTTAGGCTTGGAAACCCAATCCTCAACCTTGGACTTGCACACATAATACCATGAAAACAATAAGAGAAAAACTGATATATATATACATATATTTTTAGGTAAGTGTTGTCAAGGGGACAGTGCCCAAAATTCAGAAAGAGAATAAATGCATGCCCTTTCCTCTAGGGGTGCTTAAACACAAATAAAATTGTTCTTTCCTTCTAACCTAATAGAACCCGCATCAACCCAAAAGTGGGTGTGGCCACAAATTATCCTTCCAAAGTTCCATCTTACTTTGAGGATCTAAGGGACATTGGATGTTTTTGTTTTAAGGATGGGGATTCTTTTTCTTCACCTCCATCCAAGCCTGTTGGTCATCCAAGGAGGGATGCTGGCCCAAGCACGGATCTGCCAGCGAGGAAGAACCCGGGTTGCACACCACCATAGTAGCTGCCGAAAGAGAAGAGGAAACAATATTGGAAACTTCCAAGAATGGAGATGTAATGCATGCATCGTCTTGCTTTGATTCTGGCACAGACATTAGAGCCTGACAGTCATCCACAGTCGAGTGGGTGTGGGCCATAGCAGGAGCAGATTCCTGAAGTGAGGAAGTGAAGACACCAACATTCTTTACAGAGGGAGCAACAACATAATGTTTGGACTCAGCCCCAACCCACCATGAGGGGCTGCTTTTAGGGGCAGCACTAGCATTCACCCCAAAATGCCTTTTACCACATTGTGCAGTAATATGTTCTGTCGCAAAGCAAATTCTACATCTAAAAGCTATCTTTTCATAATCTATTGGTTGGCGCCAGTGCCTATTTCCAACTTTGAGAAAGATTTCTACTGGGAGGCCATTTGAAACATCCATTTCTACACAGAGGCGAGAAAAAGTCAATTTTTCGTAGTTGATTGTTTCTTCGGAGAGACCATGGCATTTTCCCAAGTTGTTGCCAATTGCTTTCAGATAGTCAATTTCCCAAAATTGTAGTGGGAGGTAAGGTAGACGAACCCATAAATATGCAGATGCAAATGACTCTGTGCATGGATCGAAAGAAGGGGACCAAGGTTTCATATACAAAATATCCCCTTGGAAGAACCAAGGTCCGGCTTTTAGCACCATTTCTTTGTCATCCATAAACTCAAATTCTAGGATAAAAAACCCCTTCGCACACGGGTAGATGTTGACTTCATTTTCCAGATAGTCCTTCCAATTTACCTCAATCCATGAATGGAGATCACATAATTTAGGCCAAACTTTAGTGAAACTACATACCAGGGCGTGATCTTGCAAGTAATCTTCCATGTCGCATACAAGGCCATCTAGACTGACCTTAGGGGCAGAAGCTTGTCGAACTGCAAATGGAGGGCGCATAGAAGCCCCACCGTGAGTCCAAAGAGGCTCAAAATTTTGCTTGGTAGGGGAAAACCCAGTAGCCAGCGAGCCCAGGGAGAACCCCTACCCAAGGGAACCCAAACGCAAAGAGGAAGGGCGGGTAGCAAGGGCGTCGACGAAACTCTTCTTTCCGCAGTCACCACCATCATGGCACAGACCAGGCGAACCATCATTCGGACCCAACGATTCGACCTTAGGGTTTCACTCTGGGATGTCTTCCCCGCCACACACCTGTATGCGTTCATATTGAGGAACCGAGGTAGATCCCAAAACGGTGAGCACCTTCGCCAATTTCGCCCCTCTGAGAGTGCCATCGCCATGGTTTCTTGCTGAGTGAAACACGTCGGGAGTCTGGGCAGACGCGGGAGTTTTCGGAGCAGACGCCATCAGTTGTTCTAATATATAGAGAAAAACTGATATTGCTAATGACTTTTTAAAGAATTTTTTGATGAAATTAAAATTAATTATAGATGACAATGTTTGTTTTTCATATATGTATATATATGTATGTATGTATGTATGTATATGTATATGTATATGCATATGTATGTATTATGTATATATGTATATATAGACTAGACACATTTTTCTATTTATTAATTAATTTTTGAGGAAAGTGATTCATAAACTTGAAATGACACGTATTAGTATTTTTTAGCAACTTTTGATTTTTAAATTAGTTTAATTTTTTTATATGTGACCAATCTAGACATTATTCTCTAAATGATAAAAAAAGTCATTTTATGATTAGTTTAGCTCAAATTATGTTGGTCGTACATGAGGGGTTTTGAAAAATAGCAATTAGGGCCAATACAAAATTAAATAATTATATATATATATATATATATATATATAGATCAAACTTTACCTAATACACATATTTCCCCAAAATAAATTAGAAAAATACCTTTATTTAGGTCAAATTATGTTGATTGTATATGTGCATGTTTTGGCTCAAAACATTGGACTTTAACAAAGTCATTTTTGTACATCCTATAAATTTTTTTTTATCATTTGGGTATTAAAATAAACTACATATTTGAAAACTAGACACAAAATCCTACATTTCATATTTCTAGACTACATTAAGATTCTATGTGTAACTACTTCAAATTTTTACTCCAACTATGAAAAGCTTTGACTTTGAGGAAAAAAATTCCACTTTTTGACCAAAAAGTGGACCCAACTTCTTGCACTTACCCTTACAAAAATAAAATCATAGTTGTGAAAAGTATATTTTACATATACTTCCAAGCTATGAGTATTGAAAGGGAAAGGTGTAACAAAAGGATACAACCTTCTATAGGGATATTTTTTTTTACATAATTTGTATAGCTCTATATACAAAACATACAATATTGTTCAAAGCAATTAATTTTAGTGATATTAGCCATCTTTGAAGTTGTTTTTTTGTAAAAGCTCTTAAAGAATGAGATTTTCATCCACTTTATATTTCTCCAATTACATTTTTTGTTGATGATGTAAGTAAACACATTGATAAATTATCTCCATCAAATTTTGGCCAGCTTAGATATATACAAGTAGAATTGGTAAACTCATTGTATTGTAAAAAGTACCACCTACTTGATCATTGTATTGTGGTTTATCATATTTTTAAAATGTAAATCTTTGAATCATCTCAAAACCAATGCATTGTAGTTTACACTTTATGATGGCTACCAAAGGTTGGCCAATAGAACAACCTCTTGGCCACCATTGAAGCCCTATAATTTGCAATCTATGCTAGCTATCAATGGTATTTCTCAACCATCGAAAACAAAACTTATGCTCAAGGTCTTATATTTCCTTCTTGATTTCTCCAAGTGCAATAATTTAATGGTTCTCATTAGATGAAATATCCACACCTAGAGGGAAACTAGGAAAACACACCATTCTAGAACATAAGCACTTGTTAAGAGTATGGTTCTTTTCCATGTTTTTGACATAAAAAGAAAAAAGATTTGAAATTTAAGGATAAATTCAATCATTTGCAAAGATATATAAGAATGGATAAGAAAATTAACCTAGTGCTTGCAAGGTTACACCTCCAAAGCATTTTTCTATAATATAAATAGAGTTTTTGGGGTCTATTTACAAATACTAAAGATGGATTAATAAGAATCTTTCCTCTTGAATACTCCTAATGTTTTGTATAAGTATAGAAACAAGCTTCATATTTATATCAATTGAATAATGAGCGGGGCCCCAATACCCAACGATTAATGGTTCTATAGGTGCCAAAGTATCTAGAAGATTAGACAATAAAAAATCTTTAAGTGGAGAGTATTGAGTTGATTACTTCTCCATTAAAGCTCATAATTCAATATAAGACTAAAGAAGCTCAAACTCACAAACGTAAACTCTATTAAATGGAATCAAGAAGAAACAATGTCATGCACCTTTATGTAATGAAAATCAACTAAAACCTTTTAAGGGTGCATAAAAAGTAGATTATAGGAGACTGTTTGTGTTCCTTTGAATAGAAAACAACACTAGGAAAAAAACTTAGATGATTAGAGACTACAAGAGACAAATGTCAAATTGAGTATTTTTTGCATACAAAAGTAAAAGAGAGAATTCTTCTTTACGTTTACAAAATATTGATAATATAAGGATAAACTTGCTAGAAAAAATCGTGTCTAGAATTTTTTCTAATAGGATGTTGAATCATTGCAAATTGATGCAAAAAAAGGATGCTTCTTCTATTTGTATATGGGAAGATGATCTCTCAAATTTAGCACCCCTATATTTGTTGAAGTATGAAAGGAAAAATAAATGAGCAATGAAAAGTACTAACTAATGAGCATTGTTTGAAGGAAAGAGATTACCAATAAATAGAGAAGCCAAACCAAACACCACCAAATGCAAAAGGAGACACATGAATTTGAAAAGGGGAAAAACAAGAAAAACCCCCAATATTATGAATGGAGGAAAAATGCCTAAGAATGATAAAAAGAGATAGAGAGAGCACTTAATCCTTAAGCTTTCTTGCTTGAATGAATAATGAGAGGAGAGACACCTCAATAAATAGAGGTGAGAAGTGGAGTTAGGATTAGAATGTAACTCCCAACTCAATGAATGCCACCATTCATCTATGTGTGTGCAATGTGTCAAGAACCTCTTAAGGAGGTGGCTACAAATATTCCTTAATAAAGGAATTAAAAATAAAATGAGTCTTCCTCCCACATGTGTGAGGAGGAAAAAAGACAAAAAGACTTGTAGGGATTCCTTTGGAATATTCCTACAAGTTAATAAATAATTACAATTAAAGAATAACCTTTACCAAGTAAAGATTAATCTTCAAACAAAGTAACATAAACACATGGTTTTATAAAAGAAAGTAATGATATAAAAAGAATATTGGTGCCTAATTGCACCACTAAGTCCTAACCAAGTAACCAACCATGTGAGAGGATGTGCCCATCTAGACAACCAAGTTGTTTGTCACTTATTCAACACAATCTCTTAAAACTTTAGTCATTTTGTGTCATGCCAATCCCTTGCCTTGTGAAGTTTCGTCTTTAAAGTGCAGGAGCCAATATAATGACTCAAAATTGAGAAGAAATATGTTGTACAATGTATAAGGTTTGGGAAGAAGAATTTAATAAGTTTAGTGTATGAAGATGGTTTGATCTCTACTATTTTTTTTGTATTAGATATAGTTTGAACAAAAAAATTACAAAATGATAAGTTGTAGTACTACTGCTTTGTTAATCCCATTACAATACTATCAGTATTTCCATGTCTCTATACATATTTATACATTGTATTAGATTTTTACATTGTCATTATACATATATACAATATATACATCATGAAAACCAAAAAGTTCCCTGTTGTGAGTACTCCAAATCTACCTGTGGCCTAGATTTGTGACCTGCAACCATCTATTATGTCATGAAACACTACTTATCAGGTGAGTATAGATACCAAAACTACCAAAAAGGAGCCATATCAACTCGAATAGTTATTCACTCATAATAAGTATCCTATAGAGCCAAAAACCAAAACCCCTTATATGTATCAAGAAGCTGACTCTTCACTAAGGATTGGGTTCTTCATTCCTAGAAGTACTTTTGTTGCTTCTATCTCTTATTGTTGAAAAATGTGACTCAAATTTACTGGCTTGATCGACTTCCTGGAGCACTTGTATTTTCCTCTTTCATTGGCATGAGTTAAGTCGCTAGTTTTCAAGTTTATCTAACTAATGTCCTGAGGTTCTAAAGTCTCAGAACCTCTCGCCTTAGTGACTATGAAGTGAAGGCTACTTCCTTTGTTGTCAATGTGTCATGGGTTTCAGAAACTTCGTAACCTTCATCACGAGGTTCGCAAGTTTGGGTTTTGAGTGACAAGGTGATCCCTTTATCGGCGAGTCATAGGTTTTGGGAACTTCATAACCTTCGTCATGAGGTTGACAAGTTCGGGTTTTGAGCAACAGGGAAATCCTTTTATTGGCGAGTCACAGGTTCTAGGAACTTCACAATCTCCATCAAGAGGTTTTGAAGTTTGACTCTTCAGCGATATAGCGACTTGGATGCCGATGGTTGTGGGGACCACTTGGGACCCGATCAGGATGGTGGATCATGACAAAGGTCGAAAGGTGGCGATGACATGGAAGATAGATGGCATGTGGGCCCATGTGCTTGGTGATCATTGGTGAGATAGTAATGAATGTCTCTTCAACTCGGCGACATGGTGTTAGGTGGATAACCCTAAGTTCAAAGGTGGAGATTTTTTTGGCTACTTATATGATGGCCATAAATGTTGGATGATAGTGTGTGGCTCAAGGTGTAACCCTAAAGGGGTGAGATAGTTGAAGAGTCAAAGGAGAGAAAAAGAAAATCTCTTGGATCAGAGTGGCAGTTATTAAGAGGCTAGGTGCAAGCCAAGAGGCCAAATGCAAGTCGGGCACAAACTGGTCAAGAGGCCGGATGCAAGCTGAGAGGCCATGATGTTGGGCATCGAACAGGTCGAGAACCTGGGTGCATGCCATGAGGCTGGGTGCAGGCCGTGAGGTTAGATGCAAGCCAAGAGGTGGAGTGCAAGTCGAGTGTTGCCGAACTGGCCATGAGGTTGGGGAGCCAAAAGAGAGATGGATCTCATAGAAGGTGAAGCCTGAGCGGCTGTGTGACAAAGAGGCCAAGAGGCTGGTGGTCGAGCCGTGCGGCCATGTAGCCGAGTGAGATGTCTCTCGCAAAGAGAGGAGAATAGAACATGGTTATTTTGTCGGATTCTCTCTAGAATGGAACAAGATGTAAACTCTGTAAAGGCTTAGAGCCTGAATTGTATTTGTAACTATTTTGTTGTTGAATAATACAATGGCGATCTAGGCTTTTGGAGTGTGTGATTTTTTACCCGAAAGGGTTTTCCCCATGTAAATCTGTGTGTTCATTTTTTTGTTCCATCTTTCATGTTTAATGGTTCTGCGTGATTGAATCTGTTCAATGGTGTTGTTTTGGAACTGGTTTAATTAGCATTATTTTTCTCTAAGGGTCAATGTGGGAAATAAACTATGTCTAATTCCGCTTTGTGGCATAGCGGTCTGTGTCTTTGAGGAAATCTGATGAAAATAAAATTACCAAAGGCACAACTGATCTTAGATGTTCCTTCTAAGATGCCCAACCATGTTTCCCAACAAGTGGTATCAGAGCCCTCTTCTGGGATGTGTTACTTCCTAGTGTGTTGTTGGTTCTGGGTATTTCTTCTATGAAGATTTCTTAGTCTTGGGCTTGAGAAAATCTAAAGGATTCGACTGATGTATTGATCCTTTGATGAGTAGAATTTCTTGCTCATTTGTTTGAGTTCCAAGAGACAATACGCAGTATGAAGGATGGGGAAGATGGAGAAACCTAAGTTGGTCATATTGAAATGATGTGACCTGAAGCTCATGAGTTGGTAGTGGTATGATCCTAATGCAAGGGGTGTGAGTTTATGCTTATGGTTGTGTTGCAACAAAATGTGGTTCATACTGGGTGTCTGTGTGAGAGGCTCCATGATGGTATGGAGATGCTTGGGTTGTTATTCAACCATGAAGTATTGTGCTTGTGCTAGGTGCTTTGACTCGATATTGAAGGTGTTTTTCTCTAGTACCCTGTTTGAATGAAGGCTATGGAGTTGGTCATTGGATGAAATGAAAGCTCATGCAATAGCCCATCTCTCTCTCGGATGCACGTACATGTTGGTGGTTGAGGAGTTGGCCTAAAATGGGCCTAAAGTTTCTGACTGCCTTTTTCCTCTCATGGATGCCTTGTACCTGCATGGTTTAGACTCATGCTTCTGGGTCTGAGATTTTTTTATAAGTTTTCTTAAAAAAAAAAATCTATGGTGATGCTCATTCATGATAATACATTTTATGGTTTAACTGTTATGGTGTTTATGTTTTATACTTTTGAGTCGTCCAGACGTGAAGTGGATATGGGTGTGCATGGGTGTTCTTGCACACTGTGGTTTTGTAGGTTTTACATGGTAAAAAAAAAAACATTGTGAAGATGTGGAGCTATTGTTAAACTATTTTCTAGACCCTGGCTTTTGGGGGCATTGCTGGATGAGATGGTTGCAGTTTTGCATTCATGCTTTATGCATGGTAAGAGGAGGTGTGTTTTCTTCTCTGCATGGGAGTGTTGGTATTTGATTAGTCATTCAACATTGTTGTGGTGATGCTTGGTGGATTCCTTGACTATGGTGCTCGTTATGGATGTGATTGGCGAATCGGATCTAAGCTTGATTTGGTGTTTGAGTCATGATTGCCTACATGGTAAATTCTCTTTGAGATCTCAGTTTTGTAATTTCCAGTGCGATGATGGGTTTGCATGTTTCGGTGTTTTAGATTTACGAGTTATGCACACTATGGTTTTGTAGGTTTTACACGGTAAAAAAAAACATTGTGAAGATGTGGAGCTGTTGTTAAACTATTTTCTAGACCCTGGCTTTTGGGGGCATTGCTAGATGAGATAGTTGCAATTTTGCATTCATGCTTTATGCATGGTAAGAGGAGGTGTGTTTTCTTCTCTGCATGGGAGTGTTGGTATTTGATTAGTCATTCAGAATTGTTGTGGTGATGCTTGGTGGATTCCTTGACTATGGTGCTTGTTATGGATGTGATTGGCGAATTGGATCTGAGCTTGATCTGGTGTTTGAGTCATGATTGCCTACGTGGTAAATTCTCTTTGAGATCTAAGTTTTGCAATTTCCAGTGCGATGATGGGTTTGCATGTTTCAGTGTTTTGGATCTACGAGTTATGCAGTTGTATGGACTAATCATCCATTCAGTTGCAGTGGGATAACTCGGAAGTGGACTATCTATATCCATGAGGTTGATTCAGTGTTGATGTAGACTTGTTAGTTGGCCTTGTCTTTGGACACTTGTGCATTGGTGTGGTTGCTTTGAGATGAGAGGTTAGATGATGAGAGAGTACCTGGGTAGTCAGTGTTGGGGTCCTGTAGCATGTTGTATCATGATGTCATGGATAGCTTGGATACACTACTTTGTGTAAGCTTTTGATAGTGATGGTAATTATTTTGCTTGTTTGTTTGAGATCTTGGTGTTGCTTGGTATTATTTTCAGATGGATATGTTGATGTGTGGACTTGAAGGCTTTTCAAATTAGTAGATGTTAGGTCATGATTCTTGAGAGCTTGGTGTCATGGTTCAGTGGGATCTTTACCAATGACTGTAGATTCATCACTTGGTGGTGAATGATCATCTTTAGTGTTGCAGATGTTACTAGGAGGGACTCTTAGATCCTATTGTTGTAGAAGGGTTCTTCTGCATTTACATGGGCACTATTTGAAGATGTGAAACATCTCGTAGCCATGGAGGATTCTTGAAGTCTTTGGTTGAGGTGTTGGCAGTGCGTGGCACAGTTGGAATTTAGAGGTGTATGTAGGAGGATTTTCTATAGGTACATGATGTGCATATCATTGTGGATGGTTCCTTGAAACTACATGCTCACACTCTCTATGTGATGTTGTTGGTAGACTCGTTATGCCTTGATCTTTCAAATTTGGCATTACCCATGTAGTGGGAATTCCTGGTTGTGCTTTGTCTTCTTTGACTAGTTGGCACATGGAGCTTTCTTTTGCAGGTGATGGGTTGGCTATGAAGATGGAATGAGTTTACTAATGAGGATACCTTGGAGGTATGTGAGATTGGATGGATTAGCACTTGCTATGTGTGCTATTTTCAGTCATGTGGGTTGATCAGTTGGATGGGAGTAGTCAATTTTCTAGTTGTTGTTCTAGCTGATGTTCTATCTTGTTTCTAGAGAATGACTTCACGATTGTGTTCATGATTAAGAGCTTTGAAGTTGATGTTGTGTTGCTTCTATATAGCTTGTGAGCATAGTGGAGTGGTGGCAGTGTTGGTGCCCTTATCGTTTGTAGGATCTGATGCTTTTGTTCTTGAGACTGGTGCATATACACCTTGGCTCATTCCTTTTCTTGTGGTGGATGGTTGGAACTATTGCCTAAGTTGGTGGACATCTTGGATGTCATTGTAGGTGTCTTGGTTGGAGCGCATAAGCATTGTTTATGATTCTTGAGTTTTCTTTGGAAGGAGCCAGTAAGTTCTTTGTCAAGTGGGAGAATGTTGAGAAATGTGACTCAAATTTACTAGCTTGATCGACTTCCTGGAGCACTTGTGTTTTTCTCCTTCATCGACCTGAGTTAAGTTGCTAGTTTTCAAGTTTATCTAACTAATGTCACAGGGTTCTAAAGTCTTAAAACCTCCCAACTTAGCGACTGTGAAGCGAAGGCTACTTCCTTTGTTGTCAGCATGTTGCGGGTTTCGGGAACTTCGTAACCTTCATCATGAGGTTCACAAGTTTGGGTTTTGAGCAACAGGGCAATCCCTTTATCAGTGAGTTGTGGGTTTCAAGAACTTTGTAACATCCGTCATGAGGTTCACAAGTTCAGGTTTTGAGCAACAGGGCGATCCCTTTATTAGTGAGTTGCGGGTTCTAGGAACTTCACAACCTTTGTCAAGAGGTTTTGAAGTTTGACTCTTCAGTGATATAGCGACTTCATGCCGATGGTTGTCGGGACCACTTGGGACCTGATAAGGATGGTGGATTGTGACGAATGTTGATAGGTGGTGATGATGTGGAGGACAGATGGCATGTGGACCCATGTGCTTGGTGATCATTGGTGAGATAGTAATGAATGTCTCTTTGACTTGGTGGCATGGTGTTAGGTGGATAACCCTAAGTTCGACGGTGGAGATTTGTTCGATTGATTATTTGATGGCCATAAATTTTGGATGATAGCATGTGGCTCGAGGTGTAACCCTAAAGGGGTGCGGTAGCTGAAGAGTCGAAGGAGAGAAAAAGACAATCTCTCAGATCAAAGCGGCAGTTACTGAGAGGCTAGGTGTAGGCTGAGAGGTTGGATGCAGGTCGAGCACAGACTAGTCGAGAGGTTGGATGCAAGCTGAGAGGCCATGATGCTGGGCACCAAACAGGTCGAGAACCTAGGTGCATGTCGTGAGGCTAGGTGCAGGCTGTGAGGTCAGATGCAAGCCGAGAGGCAGAGTGCAGGTCAGCTGTTGTCGAATTGGCCGTGAGGTTGAGGAGCTGAAAGAGAGATGGATCTCACAGAAGGTGAAGCCCAAGCAGCTATGCAATAGAGAGGCTGAGAGGCTGGTGGTCGAGCCATGTGGCTGTGTAGCCGAGTGAGATGTATCTTGCAGACAGAGGAGAATAGAATAGGGTTATGCTGTTGGATTCTCTCTAGAATGGAACAAGATGTAAACTTTGTAAAGGCTTAGAGCTTGAATTATATTTGTAACTGTTTTGTTGCTAAGTAATACAATGGTGATTTGGGCTTTTGGAGTGTAGGGTTTTTTATCCAAAATGGTTTTCCCCACGTAAATCTGTGTTCATTTTTTTGTTCCATCTTTCATGTTTAATGGTTCTACGTGATTGAATATGTCTAATGGTGTGGTTTTGGAACTGGTTTAATTAGCATTATTTTTCTCTAAGGGTCAATGTGGAAAATAAACTATGTCTGACTCCACTTTGTGGCATAGTGGTCTGTTTCTTTGAGGAAATATGATGAAAATAAAATTACCGAAGGCACTACTGATCTTAGATGTTCCTTTTGAGATGCCTAGCCATATTTCCCAACACTTCTTTAGTGAAATATTCAACTTTGAGTAGGGTTGGATGGTCTTCATTTTGAGCATCCCTAGCCACTTTTTCATTGAAATCCTTTTGAAACACTTCCACAGCTTGGAGAAATATTTTAGAACTTAGTTACCCTACTTGCCATGTGTGCCCAAATCTGACTTCCTGAAGGTTGATTTGCAGTGTTCCTTCTTCCAACAATTTGAGGAACTTGAACTTGGAAACCTTCTCTGTCATGGTAATTTGTGATGCAACATTGTGCAATGTGAGTCTCTTTATGGACTTAGTAAGTTCCCTCTTTGTCCCATTAAACCTTTCATCATTCCTTGCTTTCCAAATGTTCCACAAAATTTCAACAGAAACACAAGACAAAAATAATGTTTGTTCTTTTCTAAATTTATTGCTTATGAATAAAAGAATCTTGTCCAGCCTGGGCTTGCCATTGGCATCCCATATATCTAAGTTATGACAAAAAAAATTCCAAGTTTCTTTTTCATATATATAATCAATGAAAATATAATTTATTGTTTCTGGCACCTTGCAAATCCTACAAATTTTGATGTCATCAGAACTTATTTTATATGGAAATCTGTGGAAAATCAAGAGCCATCTGAAGCAATCCTTCTTTGGCTTAATTTTTTTTTCCCAATCATTTCAAAGATTTTTTTCCATTCATTATTTCTAATATTAGTATTCCAAACCCTGTTTAGGTGGTTATATGTTTCTTGCTATTTAGTGAGAGTGTTGTAGATGGTTTTTGCATTGAGTTTGATGATACTAGCTCCATCAGACCATTGGAAGTCCTTGTATTGTTATGTATTTAGCTTGCAAGTTATTGGCCAGTTCAAATCCTTGCATGCCTCTCTTACAACGGAGTAGGTTCTCCACCGTGTATCAGGAATGTTGTATTTAGCCTTCAATTGAGCCCAATCTTTCAAAATTCCATCCTTAAGGATGTTTGAGAAGCTTTTAATACCTTTATTGGACCAATTCTTGGCCAAGAACCCCTGTAGGAGTGCCAGAGGCTTGTTATTGTGTTTGAGGTTCCACCAAATCGACTTGTGCGAATATATTACATTGCCATGTGAGAATTGAGAGTTAGTAATGAGCTCTTTGACATGCTCCCATGCCCTCCATATTCTTTTGAACACAACTAAGCCTTCAAGGGATATAGGGTGTTGACAACTAAGAAGGTCATTGAGGGGGAGACTTTTCCAATTTCTTGCATGATTGGGAGTAGCTCTTTGAATATTACTTTTGATCAATACTTTCTAAGGTTCTTCTCCACCCAGTGCCTTGAAAATCCATTTGGTTGCCAAGGCTATGCCTTGAATTTTTAATTCTTTCAAACCTAGCCCTCCATCTTCCTTTCTTAGATAGCATCAGCTCCACTTGACATTATGTTTCTTCTTATTGCCCTTCCCATCTGACCAAAGAAATCTTTGTATCCTTTTCTGTATTTCATCCACTTGGTAACTATTGAACAACCACAATGAGGAAAAATACAAACTGTATGAGGACAATATCTTCTAACAAACCTGGACTCTCCCTACTAAAGAGAGGTATTGTCTGTTCCACTTCTCAATCTTTTTCTCAATCCTGCCTTTAATCTGGAGCTATATCTCTTTTAGATTTGGACACACAACAAATGGTATGCCTAGGTATCTTACCTGCTTATGAGGTCCTCCCCACTGGATTTCAAACTTATTCAACCAACTTGGGGGCTTATCATGCCATCCCAACATAATTGACTTAAAGAGATATTTTTTCTCTTGAGGCAACACAAAAAGGGCTTAGTTTCACCATTAGGTTGGAGATATTCTCTTCCTCCAATGGGGGGAATAAATTCGTATCATCAGCAAATTGGATGTTCAACAATTCATCATTATTTGGGAGTGATATACCTCTAACCTTTAGAATTTGTTCATTGGCCCTAGGAATATAATGTAAGGCATCTAAAGCAATCACAAACAGTGCAGCGGCTAAGGGGCATCCTTGCCTAATTGACCTTTTGAGAGAAAAATCTTCTATGAGAGAACCATTGACATCAACTTAAGCCATTGCATCCTTGAAAAGTGTGTCAACCACGCTACAAAATGCCTTAGGAAACCCAAAAGCCTCAAGAGTTATCCTAATGAAATTCCATTCTACCTTGTCATAAGCCTTCTCGAAGTCAAGTAGTAGCATTGTTGCCTCTTGCTTAGATTTTTTTTCCCATTCTAATGCTTCCCAGCTGGTAATTAGGTTCTCAAGGATGTATCTACCTTTAATGAACCTTGTTTGGGTAATATTGGTGAGCTTAGGCAACACATTAGTCAGTCTTCTTACCAGTTCCTTTGCAAGGATTTTATAGGATACATTCAACAATGTTATAGGCCTCCATTTTTTTATTAGAGCTTTTTCCCCATCTTTGGGGAGTAATTTTATAATGCATTTGTTAATATCACTCCCCAAGAAGCCAACCTCAAAATCCTCCTTGTAGAATAAGAAGAGATCATCAATTATCCATTCCTTGCAAACCTTGCAGAACTTTGTTGGGAGACCATCTAGTCCAAGAGATTTATCATTTTGCATAGCTCCTATTTCCTTTTTTATCTCCTCTTTGGATATTTCCCTGCTCAACCCCTCTACCTCTTCCCCTTCAATATTTTTTGGGATGACCCTCTTGATTAGGTTCCTTGCATTAGTGTAGCCTTCCCCACCATTTTCAAATGAGAAATTTTTTTTATAGAAGTTGAAAAAGTTCCCTTTGATGTCATCTTGACTACTAAATGTTACCCCCTCAATTTGCACTTGCTCGATATGTTCCTTGAAGTTTTTCCCCTAAGGATCCTAAAGAAAAACTTAGACCCTTTGTCACCATTTTCGAGACAATTGAGTTTGGACCTCATCTTGAGTCCCTAGTTTTTTCTATTCTAGAGCCTCCTCAAGGATTTTCTAGCAAAAATGAGTTTGTTACCCAACCCCTCATTTCCAGGGTCACTTTGCAACCTAGCCTCCACTTGTAGCAACTCTTCTTGGAGGAGCCCCTCCTCCCTCATACTATCCATAGCCTTATTTTACCCTATTGTTTGGAACAAGGTTTTCCACCCCTTAACATTCAAATTCCACCTCTCAATGGCCCCCAGGTTCTTATACATCCGACTGTTTATCATTCTGAGAGTTTCAACAACATCCATACAATCTTTGTCATGTAGCATCCTTGTGTTAAGCAGGAATCCCCCTCATTTTCTCCTTTCACCCCCAAGCCCCTTCTTGAGTAATATCTTTATTTTTATAAGGTGATGATCAAAGAGGGTATATGGGTGCACTTCACCTTTGCATCCATCTCTGAGGGAGTCAGGGAGAAATAACTCTTATTTAGATAAAATCTATCCAATTGGTAATGTGCATAACACCAGGTGTACAAAATAATAGGAAAGTCCTTTTTCTGCCCCTCTAGGGGGTCTTCCAATTTGAGTTTTCTCTTCATTTTTTTCTAAAAATACTTTTCATTTCCTTTCCATTCCATGTCAATCCCCCCAAGCTTGTCCTCTTGGTTCTCCACCATGTTGAAGTCCCCACTGAGGACCCATGGATTGTTCTCCAAATCACACAACCATTTTCACAAATTAATTATTTCACCATATTCATTTGGTGCATATATTGAGAAAATTCCAAAGGAGTAGTTTTCCCTTTTTAGAATGACCCAGACAACCTTGTTGCATGGGGAGGTCCCAAATTTGGAGACATACTGCCCCCAATATTTTGAAAGGATGACAACAGCCCCTGCCCTGCCTTTCTCATGTTGAGTGACAAAGTGGGAAGACTCCCTCTAGATGAAGCTAAGGTTGGTTTCAAGGGTGAATCTAGTTTCTTTAAGCTCCTGCAGTAGCACCACATTTTTATTTCTGCACCGATTGAGGAATCTCCTCACAATTTGCATCTTATCAAGGGATTCTAGCCCCCTCACATTCCAAGAGATGCAACTAAGGGTCATTAGATCCATTGTTTACAACATGATCCTTTTTAGGCATAAAGTTTTCAAAACATTTAGGTACTTTTGGCTCCACCTCCATCCTTTGGCTATAATACTTGAGATGACTGTACTAGTTTTCTTCCTCTTTTGTTTGGATAGAAACTTAAGGTTCCCTTTCCCTACTAGGATTATTGCTTTAGTTTTAACCTCTCCCTCAAAGACTCCCTTAAAGACCGAGTCCCCTATATCTATTGAAGGCTCAGTACCCCTCTCGGGGAATGGTTACTGATCTCATTATTAGCCCCTCCCTGGTAGGAGGGTGGGTGTCAATAGGAAGGATATTTGTGTTACCATTCGATCCAACCTCCCACACACCTATATCCACAAAAATATCATTGGTGCACTGATTACAAGGCCCACTGGGGGTGTCTTGCAATTCTTCCCCCCTCCCCACCACATGGTTTGCAACTAGTTCATTAGTGATATCATTCTAAATACATGTGGGTAGCATGTTTCTTTCAAGTGCATTCACTATATCTTTTACCTTGTAGGGTCTTTCCACCAGTTTCTTTGTTTCACCAATTTTATCAGAGTCAACTTTATAGAGTCTAAAATCTTTCATGAAGTATGATCGATTTTTAGGAATAGGTTCCTTTTCTTTCCCATCTTGTCTCATGTTTTTTCTTAGTTTATCCATTGCCAACTGTTGAGAATTCTTTTTCCCTCCTTTTCCATTGACTTTAATTAGGTTGCAGTCAGTTTCCACCTAAGTTCCAATTTTTTTGGTTTGTTCTTGGCCTCCACATGCCAAGTTTTGGAGTGGGACATTTAGATCCCCTTGTGAGGAGATATTTTGTTTTCCCTCACCACACTCCTTGCTACAAGCAGCCTTGATTACTCCTTTTTCTAGGATTCGATTAGGCTCCTTGATATTAGGCTCCATACCCAAGGCATCCATATCCATGCTTTCATAATTACTTTTCAGTTCATTTTCTAGATCCTGGCTCAAGGCCTCTAAGAATTCCTCACCTCCCAAGGAGTCCTCATTAGTATCATCAGACTTTGGCTCCGATAATACATTTGAAAGCTCAATCATCCCATTATTATTAATTATGTTTTCATTTAGGGTTTCATGGATCTCCTTTCCACTTTCAATGTTTTCAATTAGGTCTCCATTGTTAACAAAAAAATGCATTGAGTTTGAAATTTCCTCTTCATCGTTAGGTTCATTATGTTGGGTTTTAGGGTTTTGAAGCCCTTCCTTTGTCGAGGCTCTTTTTTTATCCTTCAATGGCAATTTTGTACCAGTTGTTCTACTAATTAGCGAGAAATTTCTTACATTCCCCTCTCTTCTACAAAGGTTGCACACATTTAATCCTCCCAACACCTTAAGGGTGCAATTGATGTCGCCATTGTCTAATTTCAACAACAGTGCATCTGGTAAATCCACCCCAGAAAAGATGGAGACTAGGACCCTTGCATCTGCATGGGGCAATGTAGACTTGGTGTTATCTACCCTAAGAACCCTCCTGTAAGGTTCAAGTAGAAGAGGGACAAAATTCCAGATCCTTGGTGGCACATTTTTCACCACCATCCACCTAGGGCTTGATAGAGCCAAAATTTCTTCATTTAAAGCCTTAGGTGACCATGCCATGACCCTAAAAATGTTTTTACCTATGCTCCAAATTTGGTTTTTTAGGGTTTTTCTTTGCATTTCATGATTCCTAGAAAAATTACATACAACCCCTTTTGTATCATTCTGCAAAAAGAAAAATAGATCCCCAATTTTTTCCCCCAAACATTCTAGCCAACCATTCATCCATTTACTTTCGCATTTGAATCTTGTTAATGTCCACGACGGCTAGAAAAATTCCCACATTTTTCAATTTATTATCTTGTTCATAGAGTGCCTCAACCAATTTAGAGTTTGAAATCATGATATCAATTTTAGGGGAACTAGGAGGGAACTTACCTATTTCGGTTCCCCCATCCTCTTCGTAACTACCTGCTTGCACAAAGAACTTTGTACCATCTGGAAACGCTACCTCCTCACCGACGACGATGTCATAAAAGGATTTTGTTTGATTAATTCCATCGACGCCAAGGCTTGGCCCTTTTTGCAGCCCATTAGGGGGATCTGTATCCCCACTCATCATTCTTTAGGACCTCACACCCAACCTCACATGGGCGAGGGTAGAGAATACAAGTTTCACACATTGGAGATCCAGAATGCAAACAGGAACACTACCACTGTACGCCTCCATGACGATGCTTGCGTGGAGGAGGATCAAGCTTCCCCCACTTCCACGAGTCATGGATCAAATCAAACCCTTGTTATTTGCAAAGCCCCCAATCCAATCTCTACTATTCACTCTATGTGACAATAACTTTGGCAACCATTGAATTTACAACATTAGTAGTAGTTGGTATCCATTCAATATTAACTTAATAATTATGACAATAAAATTATCACAAAAATGACCTCAAGAAGAAAATGAACTAAACAAAAATTTAAAACCACCCAATAAAGATAAAGTTCATTTCATAATTAAAAATATCTCTACTTGAAGAAACAAATAGGGATCTAACACTAGGTATTACAATAATATCATATATGAAAACAATCATAGATAAAACCACATAACCAATGCCTTCATTTAACATATAACAAATTTTTTTTTTTTCAAATGAAATAAAACACAATAAAAAATGATTTGGCCATGTACAAATTCGCCCCCAAAAAATCTCACTTAAACCATGGCAAGTGACTTACCTCAAGATTCTACACAAATTGTCTTGTGTTGTTAATGATGTCGATGAGAAAAAATAGGTAGAATTTGCAAGAAAAATATTATGAAACCCTACCAAAAAAAGAGACAAATCAAAACCAATCTCCTTACAATTGATACTTCAATCTATTCATAGTAAATGAAAAGTAGATCTAAACATATTAGGGTTTTAGAGCTACTAGATCCTTCACCTCGAGATAAGACTTTTGCAGCCTTGTAAATGAAAAATATTTGTTGAGTTAAAATTTCATTTTTTGGCGTGGGGTGAGGAATGTTTAAATTGCCTTAAAGTTATTTTTCCCAACACAAGACAACTTTTTGGGTGAAAGTTGCTACAAAACATAACATGTCAACTAATTAAGTACAAGCAAAACACGTGTTGCATGATGAGTTTAAGAGAACATGAACAACTTCAACCAGTCTTTTCATATTAAAATGGAGTTCAAATTTTACTTTTTCCATATCTAAATATATAGATTTGAATGACATTTTTAATAATTCTCAACATCATTCAAGTAGACAAAGACTATTTATAGAGTTGAAATTTTAGCACATATAATGTAAAAGTCAACAATGCAATTTTATTATTATTAATTGAAATTTAAATAAATAAATAAAATCATTAATGCTTTGATTTTTCACTAACATGAACTGATAGAAATATAGATAATTAATATTTTTAAAATTATTGAATAAAAATATTAAATATAAACTATAATCTTGTTAATTATATCAAGTTTATGTAATCCATAAGGTTGTTCAAATATTGTTTCTGGATTTGATTATGTTGGTGTTTTTTATAACATTTCAAATCAAACTCCATGACCCATCATCAAGATGATAGAGAGTAGAGGGGGAATAAATTCTATATAATATAATATTGGCTCAAAAATTTTAATCTATATAATAATTGACTTCATTAGCCAATAGGCTACATATAGTGTGAGATTTGAGCCTGAAACAAGTCTCATGCCTGCAAACAACTGTTGAGTCATCAGAAAACAAGTTTTAGTTTTAGTTTAATGGTAAACCAATTGCCATTTAATGGTAAAAGCCTCCAACATATTAGGTGAAAGCCTCCAAAATCTCACTTATCATGTAAAGTTAGATAAATATTAATTTTCCAACTAGATGGGAACATTCTATTTCCATTTGCAATATTTTTTTCTCAATTTGATGACAACTTTCTTTTTTTCATTTGCATTGCTTTATGTTTCAAAATCTGTATGCAAATATTTCAACATTAGATAGTACTTACTTTTTTACGGAAAAAATCTAGAATTGGCTAAGTTTATTTCATTCTATTATTTAACACTTATTATTAATTGTTTAATTGAGCCACATACAACTAGAATTTGCAGCACATGACATCCATACACACCCACACACAAACACGTACTATCTAACATATTAACATACACATAGTTTTCTATCAGTGTAATCCTTGAACGTGCTTTAGGTGCAAGTGCTAGTAAATAAAAGAAACTACATCCAATGGATAATATACTATTCCTAAGGGAAAAACTAACAAGTCAAGTCTTCTAAAAAAAATTATTAGGAAAATATATAGATTTATTACACCGAAGCTGTTCCCTTTATGAAGTGAATGAATTGATTTTGAAAATCAATGGTTGAAAATTGTGGAGAAGGATGCAAGACCATTGAAATGATCTCAACCATCAAATTTTATAAAATATTAAAAAATATAATATATGGCTAAAAATAATAGTTGCATTCTTAGCTTTAAATTAAGAAAATATAGGATAAGAATTATTATTATTTTTTTTTAACTTAGATTTTTAGGTAAATAATAATAAGTTTTAAATAAATAAATAAATATATTTTTCAAATAATAATATTAATAATAATAAATCAATAAATTACAAATTGTTTTTTAATCTTTTGAATAGGTTTCATTTATTTTTCACTTTCTAAGTTTGGTGTTACTTATAAATTTTAATATAAAAGTTAGAATTTTACTTTTAACAATTTTAATATAGTTTATTTTTAATATTTAATTTAAAATATAGTTTTAGTTTTTAAAATTTAATTTATCTAATAATATTTTTATAATAGTTTTTTATTTGTTAATATTGAGTTTATGTTAATATTTTTTGATAGGTGAGTTTATGTTTTTGATTATAGGAAAAACATGTTTTGAAGGGACCTCGAAACCTTTTACAAAAAAGACCATTGCTTTTAAAGATAATGAAAACAATCAAAACAACCACCCATCAACAAAAAAAAGTGAACAACTAGTCAAAAATAGGACAAAACCAGCAAGCAATTATAGATTTTTAAGAATGTTAGCATCTTCCAAATCACTAGCTATAATCTTCTCATGCATTTCCATGACCTCAACAACCTCCTTCGCAAGAACCCCCCAAATTCTTCTTGGTTTTATTGTGCGTACGAGTGTAAGGGCCCTTCTCACTGTCCCCTTCTTTTAGATCTTTGGGGAGATCCACCAAACTAGTAGCAACATCTTTTACACTTGAAGAATCTCCTTTCCACGGCCTAACTTTCTTGTTAAGAAATTGGAGACCCTCAACTTCATTATGGAGAGCCAACTTACTTTAACCACCATTTCTAGGTTCTCATAAGCTCTAGCCATTTTATCCTCCAAGATCAAGATTCTGAATTCAAAATCTCTTTTTAGCTTCAACATTTCATCTATCACAGTCTTTAGAACATCAAACAACTGGTTCACTTGATCCTGAATAGAAGACCCCTTGGATTTGGAGTAACCTCAACATTATTCACCAAAGAACAAACTTTTACATTAATTAGGTTCAGTTTATTAAACATCCACTTGAAAATTCTAAAAAAAAATTAAAGAGCTACCTCTCGCCATCCCTAACACATTTGGCAATTCCTCCCTGTTGCAATTAAAAGTATCCCTGTCATCAACCAGATCCTCAAGATCAACCCAATTATCCTGCTCATTCTACAACACATCCTTACCTTTGTTACCATCATATTATTTGTAATATATTAATTATGTTTTTTAGGTACATATTTTATTAATATTTCAATTCTAATAAATTAAATAAATAGTTTTACTTTTTTATTTAATCATTTATTAACTTAATAAGTTTATTATTTGTTAATTTTTTAAAATTATTATGTTTATTAATATTTGGATTTTTTCATATATTTTGACTTTCCAGCTAATTTATTTTATTTTAGCTTTTAATTTAGATTTAAGTTTGAAATTTAGTTTTTATTATTTATATATTTTTATGAAATTACAAATAAAATAAAAATTATTAGAATTAATTTAATTTATAATTTTTTATCTTATTAAAAATTTAATTACTATAGGAGGAGCAAGGAGGTAGATAGAGGAGATAAGAAGGAAGAGAGGAAGGAGTAGAAAAGGAAGAGAGGAGGAATAAGGAAGCAGAGGGAGGAATGGAAGAGATGCAGAAGAGTAGTCGGAGGAGAGGAAGAGAGGAAGAGAAGAGAGATGGAAAAAGAGGAAAGGAGGAAGGAAGAAGTAAGGAGGTGGAGGGAGGATGATTGAAAGGAGAATGTCGGGGATGAGGTCCCTTGAATGTGGCCTCATTGGTTCATAGCTCTAGTCAAAAGTGCTCACCTATAAAAAAAAAACCTTAATTATTGTAGAATAATTCTATTTTGGATTTTTGTTATAATTTATATAATAAAATGAATTTCAAACTTAAAATATAAATTAAAATTTATAGAGTGAGATAGATAAGGTAACTTCTGATTAGTCATTTCATGCCAACAATCTAAGGTTAGCATGTCCCTAGGGAGTTATGCTCAAGGTAGCATGTCATTTGATTAAGGATATGATAATTCACCTTTAAAACCTCTTCAATATACCCATTGCACACTTAGGAGGAAAATAGATAAAGAGAAAGAGAAATAAAGAGAGAAATAGATAAATAGAGAGGGAAACAAAGAGATACAAGAGATAAAAAGAGAGATAGAGATACAAAAATAGAGGTATAGATATAAAGGAATAAATATGGAGAGACAAAGAGATAGATATAGGAATAGAGATAAAAAAGAGAGATAGAGAGGAAAAGAGAGAAGATGAGAGACATAGATATAGTCACATGGTGCTGCCACAATAGTGGTTTACAATTTCTGGGAGGAACTGATTTTTGCTGAAATCACATATTTTTAGAAAATATAATGATTTAAGCCTTGAAAATTTCCATTTCAATAATTCCAATTGAAGAGGGTTTGATCAAACTACCTTAAATCAAACCCCCTTGGATAGAACCCCGCTAGTTTTAAACCATACCTATAACAGAGTCTCCTTTACACCCATCAAAATGCTGATAAAAAACCATTTTTGATTTACCTTTTGGGGGATCAAATGAATTCATTTAAAATTTATTTTTTGCAAGTATGTAGTCCTTATTATAAGCTTTCCAAAAAGTATGATTTTAAATAAATTTAATTTGATTATTATATATATTTTTTATTTCTCGTGAATGTAGGTTTTTTACCGAAAATCAAGTTCTATGCTCTACACATGTGGAAAAATAGTAGATTATTAAAAAAAAAATTAAAAATGTTAATGCACCAGATATTTAAGTCCTTGATCCAATAAAGAAAAAAAATTGAATTTCGATACATACAAAAAAGTTACGCGTTATACGGTCGCGCTATGTCTGAATTATAATTGGTTTGAATTTGAA
>VDFB02270651.1:264965864-265149493 GCA_007258455.2 Sequoia sempervirens
GGTTTGCAGCCTCAAAAAGCTCCTTGTTAGTTTCAATCCAGCTCTTCAGTGAAACTGTCAGCTAATCTATTGGACATGTCAGTCAATCAGAATCAGTGTCGAACATAGGCTCTGGTGACGTTTGCAAATTGAATCTTTTAAGAAATTGGCTAAGTCTAGAAAGGTGACGCCCAAGTCAAAGTCTGGCTTTTGAACTGAAGTGTATGGGATGCCCCAAGTTGGAGGAGTTAGTTAATTGGAATAAAATAATATTAAAACTTCAGTTGCACTTTTCAAGTCAACTTCAACAAGACTTATTTTTGCATGTAAGGTGGCACCCAAATTAGGGTTTTCTTCATTCAGTTAACTGAATTTGGGGTCCAATAATATTGTGGCGCATAATTTAGGGATTTGTATGCAAAGTTGACGCCTTTCTTCATAAATTTTATTTATTAAGGCATTTGGGCATCCATTATTCTCATCACAAGTGGAAGCAAACACATATTTTCTCATGCAAGCAAAGATCTGAAGGCACTACAGGTGATATTTTTTAGTGTTCTTCACAGTGCCAAGTCTAGATTGTTTAGAGGATCTATTTTCTAGACTTCATTTTTTTGAGTGCATGTAGACTTCATCAAATCGAATTCAAGCATAGGCGTGATTTTCAAAGGCAGAATAATAACTTCTATTTTCTATCTCTAAAATTCTTCTATCCTTGTCTTAGGTTTTCTCTCGCATGTCAAAGTAAATGACATAATTTTCAAAATCTGATCATCTGGGTTCACATATTTTAGCGTCAGCAACAAAACCCATGTTTCTAATTTTTTTGAGAAAATTGCCTCGTTACTTCACATTTTGAAGTATTGTGCTTTTTTCTTCTTCTGAAGATTCCTTTGCATGTGGGCCAAAAACTCATTTTTTTTCAAAATTGAATGATCTGCGTTTGCTTACAATTCCATTCTCTACAAAACCCATGTGCCAGTTTTTTCAAGAAAATACCCTTGAAGCCCCTACAACCATTGTAGTTCTCGACTAAAAATCCTTTGCATGCCTTAGTAAAACTCATTTTTTTGAGTTTTTGACGATCTGGGTTTGCTTAGAATTTAATTCTCTACAAAACCCACGTTTCAGAAAAATTCCTAATTTTTTCCCCTCAACTGCCTATTTTTTGCTACATCTAGAGCCATTTTTAGCTTTTTCTGAAGTTTGCCCAAACATATCCGACTTTACAATAAAAAATCTAGTTTTTCAAAATGCAATTCAACCCAATAGAATACAAGGCCAAATTGGTCTTAGTTCATGACTTTTTGAAAACCTATGATACAGACTTGGATCACGTTTTTCCAGTGGTCAAATTGAGCACATTGGAGGGCATCAACAACACGATAGTTAATAATCTTGAGTGTTCCAGATTGCTGGCAGTAGCATCTATTCCTATCACGGTGTTTGATCTTGATTTTGTTATTGCTTGCATTAAGCATTACGACTCATCTACAAGAAAAAATAGATCAACTAATGAGAGAGTTATTTGCAGCCTCAAGCCGAGGGACGTCGAGAAATGCTTTGCCATTCCACCTTATTTAGAAAATTTTGTCATAGTCATGGAGGATTGCGACAAGATATGGCAGGGAGATAAAGAAATATCTTAGATAAATGTTGCTCAAAGGTGGCTAAAAGAACATAAAACCAACTTACTAAAGAAGGTTGGGCGTGGAGAGTTCAAGGATGAGGTTGTTATACTGATTACTTTGCTCAACCGGGTTATAGGACAAGAGGAAGCTCATGTTTTCCGACTGTGGATGTTCTATGTCATCAATCAAATTATTCACAATAAGGAACACTTTGACTGGGCCATGTTGATTAGTGAGTCTCTTCACTAACAAATCATTGGATTCCTTAAAATCCATAAGTTTCACATGGTTTCTTATTTTGTCTACTTAATTGCATTTCAAGGCAATTTTCAAACTTTGAAGACCATTAGAAATCTTGGTGTTCATCATGTACACAAATATTACTCACAATTGGAGTTCTCAAAGGTTAAACAAGATTTCAAACAGGTGAACAATCACTTCCTCATGAAGATAATTAGAGACCTTGATAATGAGATGCACATCAAAATTTCATCAAAGGGCGAAATCAGTAATGGAAAACTGGGCAGATTGGTTCATCCAATTTCCCACTTTCACGTATATTTGAGTGTATGGTTACACCAGAGAGCCCATGATGCTACCTAGATATCCATCGAACAAGGTCTTGTTCATGGAGTTCCTGAGATAGGTGCACGATGTTCATTATTTTCTTCACAATCGACACAAGAAAGCATTCACCTTTCCTTTTGGATTGGGTATTTTCAAATGTAGAACGGTTACTGATTGCAAGTTGATGGGCAATGAGTTGTCAAAACACAATCTCAATTTTCTTAGCGAGATGCACTCCTATGATCCTTTGGGTCACTATGCAACTCGGTTGGAGTGAAGTCAGTCACATAGGCTAGCACTTGAGGACTTTTGGGTCAACTACGAATATGAATTTGAAGTGCATAAACATCATTACTGCAGACTTACTCTTCGTCAACTTACTGATTTTCTATCAGAAGATGTTGAAGGTTTGTCAAATGATGACAAAAAGGTGTTACTTAGCACATTCATCAAGGATAAAGTTGCTCACCAACCACTTTTCCATCTGGATTGGTATGCCAGGGAGAGTACTTCAATGGAGGAGCTATCAAGAGTAGTTATCAAGATGAGCATGTATTTCTTGGATAGCAAGAGAAGGCAAAAGGCAGTTCCAGTTGCAGAGCCGCCAAGGGTGTTTTCTTCACTACCTTCTACATCAAGGTCGAGAACTAGAGTTAAGGCCATAATGCTTCCACCTAAAGGTGTCAGAGTTAGTGGAAACACAAAGGGAAGGAGTACAAATAAGCAAAAGAAGATCGAGAAGGTGCCAAAGATTCCAGTAGAGCCAGTGGTACAAGCTGAAGCCGAGTCTTCATCTCTCAATTCACCATTTTCTCCTTAGTCACCTCCCATCTAGATTGATATTTCCTCAGAGCCATAATTTACAGTTCATGAAACCTCAGTGCTAGTCAATCCACCAGAGAATGACACAGCTACAAAAGTCTCACCTAGAGAGGTTGACATTGATCACTCATGTTGGCTCGAAAAGACTTTGGGAAGGAGAAGGCGAAAACCTTCATATCAGCTCGATCTATCTGAGTTTGGTATCCCCTATTAGGATAAGTCAAATAAGAAGATCAAGAAGAAAGTGCACATAGAGAAGACTCCTAAGGCCGAAATCCTTGTTGAAGTTGCTACACCACCAGAGGGAAAGAGCCTAAATGAAGTTGAAGTTGGTGATTTCACGTTCATCAAAGCTAATCTTGGTAGGAGCACTCGACACGCGGACATGATCCTTTTTAAGGTTGTTGCAAGTAATATTGAAGAGCATGTCATGAAGGACAAAGAAGACAATGAAACCCTCAAGGATAAGAACAAGTAGCTCTGACAATACATTTTGGATCTTCTTCATGGAACCGCAAGCAAGGCACCTATTCTTCCACAACTTCGAGAAACACTTGCAGATCAACAAAAGCTGGGTCGGTTAGTTAATCATGGAAAGCTCTTAGAAAAATGGATTGAATATTTCATTGTTGTAGGAAGATACCTTCTCACAAAAATGTATCAATTAAGGTATGAAGCACATGATCTTCTTCAGGGGATCCAATAGCTTGAATTAACTATGGCAGAGGGCAAACCAAAGAATTTGATTCTTATTTCTTAGTTGGTAGTTGCATACGATGCCATTGTAGCAGATGAAGATAAAAGAAAGCTTTTCGCTTGGAGAGAAAAACACCTCTTCAAGGTGGAAACATATGAAATAATCTCTACAAGGTTGGCTGCAATCAAAGAAGATGTTACCGGTACTCTCAAACTCATCAGTGGATTCATCACTCAGATCTCGTGCCACTATCTTCATGAAGATGGTACCTATATTGATCTTGATGTTGTGCAGATCGAGTTTGAGAACCTGGTTCATGATGGTCTTGATGGTGATCCTGTGGCGTCCAAGTTGAATCACTTTTTAGTGATGTCAACTAGCTTCAACAAGGTAGCTGAAGAGGTGAAAAAGTGCCAGAAGATGAGACAATTAATGAATTCATGGAGGAGATGATGGTGCATGATGACTTGGAGTAGACAGATAGATGGATCCCCAATTATTCCCGAGGATAGAGGCATAAGCAACAGTCAACTCAACATCATTCTTGAGTTCTCATTGCTAATTTCATGCATATTTATCTCATCCTCGGGATATCTTTTGGAGGAGGTCAGAATTTCAGTTAGGAACCAGTTAACTGATGTTAGTTATCAGTTGACTTTCATTTCAATAAAGACTTGCATGTTGCAAACGTCCATCTTAGTTTAGTTTAGTTCAGTTAACTGATGGTAGTTTTCTAGTTAACTGATTAGTTGCTTACAGTTAGACTTAAAGAATAAACTCTTGCATGCTTGCAAGATTGATTGTAAACTCAAGGAGATTTTAGGGTTCCTTGCTCCTTGAAGTTCTATAAATAAGAGCACCCTTGCTCATTTGTAATTAACTTTTACTGCAATAACAAATTGTCAAGCCACCTTGCTGTGCAATATTGCTATTCTGTATTCGTTCACTTAGTTAAATATAATGTTGGTTTGATCGTTCATTATGTGCGTGTCTTGTTATGCAATTTTCTATCCCAGTTTTATTCCTGTTGTGATTAATAAGCTTGTTTCATATCTACACCTTGGATAGGAGTCCCTCCTCCTTGGAAATTTAGAAATAAAGTTTATCGTGTGATGTTGCTATTAATAATCTTTCTTTCATATCTACATCTCGAATAGGAGTCCCTCCTCGGGAATTTAGAAATAGACATTTTCATTTATTGTTGTTTCTAGTAAGTTACTTTCAGCCTACACTTCAAATAGGTGTCCCGCCTCCTTAGGAATCCTGAAAACTAATTTACCGTTTGATGTTGTTTCCAATAACCTTTATTTCAGCCTATGCCTCGTATAGGTATCCCACCTCCTTGGAAATCCTGACTTAAAGTTTATCGTATACCAATTCCATGCTCCTAATTCCTCTTGCTCTATTTATCTAGAGGAGATAGGATAGTTTTAGCATTAGCTTAGTTGTAGTTAAGATCTGCGGAAACCAGAGAAAAACCTTAGCTGCAATGTATTGGTTTTCTTAACCTTGTGCCTCTTCCAGCTGAGTCAAAAGGATAGGATTTAGAATAATTTACTTTTTCATGCATATCAACAAAAGAGGGAGCTTCCCCTCCTAATTTGAAGAGCAGTCATTAAGCATTGTGCATAGTTGTCTGTTGCCAATATGCACTCTAGAGGTGCGAATTGTAACACCAACACATATCAAAGAGCAATTAAAATGAAAACTCTATCATATTCATTAATTATAGAAGAGTGATGACCTATTCTCTCTAAATGTTTCCTTAATATAATGAAACTACCTTACAATCTAGGGTTTTTTCAATGTCCATTATCCTCTTCTCACACTTCTCTTTTTTCAACTTTTAAAATTTGTTTTTAATTAAAATAATTTCATATTAATTTATTCAAAATAATAAACATAATAAGATCTCATCATATATATTAAATACTATAAAATTTATAATCAAATTATAAATGAATTCATAATTAATAATCTAAACTACTTCACAACTTAGACCTTAGGAAAATAGCAAAGAATATGTTGAGAATTCATTTGAAATTTTATGAAAATCTTTCTTTTTCAGACCTATTTTATCTTTTTTCCTTTTTTTGCCTCCCTTGTGATTTTGGTATCTTTGTGAGCTATGACATTTTCCATAGCATGTATATAAATGAGGTTTTATTGGGACTTTAGAGAGTTTTATGCCCATAGAGCATGCCAACAAAGAGAAAAGCTCAATTGTTAGTGTAGGTTTTTTAATATTATTTTTCCTACACATTATTAAGCATACCTTGGGCTATAGGAGATGTGGTTCATGTGAGGACATGTGGTGTAATCCATCGATTACATGTGTTGCTCCCACTCACACTTGGGTGGTTGAGTTTCACACCCTCTTTTGGCCTTATATGCCACCTCACAAAACCACTCATTTGTCTCTTTCTGAGTAGGTTATGCCACATGTTTGGCATTTTCCAAGTAGGCATAACTCCCACCTAATTTGGTTATTTGGGAGTTATTGCCCCTCTTGGAATTATTTGCCCATATTCTGCTATATATTCTGCACTCACCTCTCCCTCCTATCTAGTTTAGATGAGTTCATATCAACTCAATCAGTTCAAGGGAGAGCTGAGACATATTGTATCATTTTGTGTGATAATATCATATTCAATTATTGCACTATATTCCAGAATTTCATCCTCATGCTGCTCTCGTGTGGAAGGCTTATCTTGGTTTTGCAGGTGATCCTGGGTGCTCGAGTTCATCAACAACTCTTACATCAATTACTCAAGTATCTCTTGGCTAGCTCATAATGTCTTGAGGCTCAAAATAAATTCAAGGTAGGTGTTTTAGTACATATTAGAGGTGCCATAGTTGTATGCAAATCCTTTCAAAGGCATTGAACTTATCCACAATTACTGACATATCACCAAGAGCATCAACATCAAATTCACATATGTAAAAGTAATAACCACATGAATCAATCATACAAATATAATGCATCCATATATCTATCATCCACGTGTGTCAAACATGCATACAAAATAAAAGTGGAAAATACAAAAAAATTGCATAAATACCTATATACCCACAAATAATTAAATCTAAAAGCTCTAAACCATACATGTGCATAAGATAAAAGTTACACAAATGATACTAGTTGTATCAAATTATGAGACCATGCTAATTATAAGAATCTAAACATTATATATCATGTAAATGTTTTAATGTCTAAGTACAAGAATTCCATCATATGATATATATATGTACAAATATGTCCATGCAAATAAAAATTGATGGAGGTCATGGGAGTATCTAGTCAACTCTAAGCTTCTAATCACTTGGGCCTCTTGCTCCTTGCTTGTCTACCACTCTTTACAATATCTGATCATACAAGCATCCGCTCCCTCTATGATGGTGGATGAGAATGGGAAAGTTTATAACCATGAATTGAAATGATTTCACATCCTAACCCTTGAAGAATAGGGCATTTGATAGGCCCCATCTACCTCTCTCAAGAGGGCAACCTCTACCTCTAGAACATCAATCTCGCTCCTCTGGGCTAGGATCTCCTAGTTGACATGCTAGACACAAATAAAAACATTAGTGTGTGTTCCAAAAACTACATGTGTTCCCACATCAACCAAGAGTGCATCCATCTCTCTTGTCATGATAAAGATAAGAGTATCCAATTCAGATGTCATGAACAAACCCCTCCACTTTTCAATTATTCTTATGTCACAAAGTGCAAAGAAAAAGACAAAATCATAAGTATAAAAGATAAACATATTAAAGAGCAATTAAAATGAAAACTCTATCATATTCATTAATTATAGAAGAGTGATGACCTATTCTGTCTAAATGTTGCCTTAATATAATGAAACTACCTTACAATCTAGGGTTTTTTCAATGTCCATTATCCTCTTCTCACGCTTCTCTTTTTTCAACTTTTAAAATTTGTTTTTAATTAAAATAATTTCATATTAATTTATCCAAAATAATAAGCATAATAAGATCTCATCATATATATTAAATATTATTAAATTTCTAATCAAATTATAAATGAATTCATAATTAATAATCTAATCTACTTCACAACTTAGACCTAAGGAAATTAGCAAAGAATATGTTGATAATTCATTTGAAATTTTATGAAAATATTTCTTTTTTGGACCTATTATTATATTTTTTCCTTTTGTTGCCTCCCTTGTTATTTTGGTATCTTTGTGAGCTATGATATTTTCCATAACATGTATATAAATGAGGTTTTATTGGGACTTTAGAGAGTTTTATGCCCATAGAGCATGTCAACAAAGAGAAAAGCTCAATTACTCAAGTATCTCTTGGCTAGCTCGTAATGTCTTGAGGCTCAAAATAAATTCAAGGTAGGCGTTTTAGTACATATTAGAGGTGCCATAGTTGTATGCAAATCCTTTCAAAGGCATTGAAATTCTCCACAATTATTGACATATCACCAAGAGCATCAACACCAAATACACATATGTAAAAGCATAGTTGGAAGACTCACTGAGTTTTCGGAAAGTCTTGAAAAACTTGTGAATTTTTTTGCCCGGCGAGTCTTTATGACTTTAACTCGCCGAGTCTTTTCCAAAAAATAGCGAGTTTTTGGTGATTTTTTTGCCAATTTTTTGGCAAAAACTCGCGAGTCTTTACAAAAGACTCACTAGATACATAAAAATGCAAAAAACACAAAAAAAAATCAAAAAAGTTGCCGAGTTTTCTCTGAGTTTTTGTTGACTCTCCAATATTTGGCTTGGTGAGTTTTTTTCCGAGCCGAGTTTTCCAACTGTGTAAAAGTAATAACCACATGAACCAATCATACAAATCTAATGCATCCATATATCTATCATCCACGTGTGTCAAACATGTATGCAAAATAAAAGTGGAAAATACAAAAAAAATACATAAATACCTATATACCCACAAATAATTAAATCTAAAAGCTCTAAACCATACATGCGCATAAGATAAAAGTTACACAAATGATACTAGTTGTATAAAATTATGAGACCATGCTAATTATAAGAGTCTAAACATTAAATATCATGTAAATGTTTTGATGTCTAAGTACAAGAGTTCCATCATATGATACATATATGTACAAATATGTCTATGCAAATAAAAATTGATGGAGGTCATGGGAGTATCTAGTCAACTCTAAGCTTCTAATCACTTGGGCCTCTTGCTCCTTTCTTGTCTACCACTCTTTATAATGTTTGATCATACAATCATCCTCTCCATCTATGATGGTGGATGAGAATGGGAAAGTTTATAGCCATGAATTAGAATGATTTGACATCCTAACCCTTGACAAATAGGGCATTTGATAGGCCCCATCTATCTCTCTCAAGAGGGAAACCTCTACCTCTAGAACATCAATCTCGTTCCTCTGGGATAGGATATCCTAGTTGACATGGTAGACATAAATAAAAACATTAGTGTGCATTCCAACAACTACATGTGTTCCCACATCAACCAAGAGTGCATCCATATCTCTTGTCATGATAAAGATAAGAATATCCAATTCAGATGTCATGGACAAACCCCTCCACTTGTCAATTATTCTTATGTCACAAAGTGCAAAGAAAAAGACAAAATCATAAGTATAAAAGATAAACATATCAAAGAGCAATTAAAATGAAGACTCTATCATATTCATTAATTATAGAAGAGTGATGACATATTCTCTCTAAATGTTGCCTTAATATAATGAAACTACCTTACAATCTAGGGTTTTTTCAATGTCCATTATCCTCTTCTCACACTTCTTTTTCAACTTTTAAATTTTGTTTTTTAGTTAAAATAATTTTATATTAATTTATCCAAAATAATAAACATAATAAGATCTCATCATACATATTAAATATTATAAAATTTCTATTCAAATTATAAATGAATTCATAATTAATAATCTAATCTACTTCACAACTTAGACCTTAGGAAATTAGCAAAGAATATGCTGATAATTCATTTGAAATTTTATGAAAATATTTCTTTTTCGGACCTATTATTATATTTTTTCCTTTTGTTGCCTCCTTTGTGATTTTGGTATCTTTGTGAGCTATGAGATTTTCCATAGCATGTATATAAATGAGGTTTTATTGGGACTTTAGAGAGTTTTATGCCCATAGAGCATGTCAACAAAGAGAAAAGCTCAATTACTCAGGTATCTCTTGGCTAGCTCGTAATGTCTTGAGGCTCAAAATAAATTCAAGGTAGGCGTTTTAGTACATATTAGAGGTGCCATAGTTGTAATGCTTATTTCCTTTATGTTATGTTTTTGATACAGTAAGCAACATTTACAGGGTGCTGTACCCTTTACATGGAGAGCCACAAGGGCCAAAAAAGATCAAGTCCAAAAAACATTAAAAACTAAGCCAAAAAACATACATAGCGGACCAACAGTTGACAAACATACAATGCAACAACAACAGATTAATTGGCATTTTCCCAGTTCTAAGAAAGGAGATTAACAACATCATCCCCAACCCATTCTAGACCTTCTTCAACATTCTTCTTGTCCATTTCATCCTTCATCACAGTAGAGAGGGTGCTGGTAACACAGTGGACCAACTTGATAGTGAAATGGGTCAAGCCACTAAATTTCTTGTCCATCTTTCCCATTCTTTCCTACAACACACGAAGCTCCTCCCCATAATTTGCAACCTTCTCAATATTAATGCTCTCCACATCCAAAGGGTTTGAGGACTGGGAGGTTGAGTTCTCCTTATGCACTTTGCTAATATCTGGAATGGTGTGGGGCTCTCCAACATACTCCTCCTCATCCTCCCTAGATTCCTCATCCCTGCAACCTTTGCTGTCAGACCGCTCCTCATCCATATCCATGTCATTAACCTGCACTTTCTTGTTATTTTTAGCCAACCTACTAGACCTCCTGATGATGGGATTTTTGCCACTAGTTACCACCATAGTAGAGACCACCATGTCCCCCTTAGAGTCCCTACCTACAACATTCTTTCCTTTGTTGTCCATGGCCAAAGGCTCCATCAAACCATTCCCCTCATCCTTAACTTTCTTTTTAGAGGTAGGTTTTCTAACAGACTTGGCAGGGGTCGACTTAAGCTCACAAAGACTAGCAGCAACACTAGTCTAGGAAATCCCCACACTCCCCTTAAGCTTCTTGGCAGCAGGTTTAGGCTTATGAGTTTCAACAGTAATCATAGGGGTTTTCTTGATGGGACCTTTGGACTTAGCCGGAGAGATATTGGCCACAGTAGGGGGTTCAATTTCCTCAACATGAACACAAAAAATGGGTTTGGGCGGGCATAACACAAGATGGAAGTGGTAGAGCCTCAAAATGAGGCCTTGGTGGAGTGGCAGGGGAGGAGTATCCTCAGGGTTTAGGCCAACAACCTCAATATACTTTTCAACAAAGCTCTCTAAATCCTTAATTAAGAAAAAAGGAAAGCTTAACAAAATTTTATGCTAGAGGTGAATTAAAAGAGGGAAGTGATAGAAATAGTAGGTTTTGTATCTACCTTCAAGGGTCATGTGCTTCATTAGGGCAAGGAAGACCTGGTTGAAGGCTATGGGAGAGCCTCTCTCTCAAATCCTGACTGGTTACGATTCAGCTTCTCATTACCCACAAAGAAGGCATTCAGGCTTTCATTATCTTGGGCCTAAGTATGCTTTGGGTACTTCTTACCAGTGCACAACAACCCCGTCGCCTACGCAATCACCTCCTCATTCCCTTTGAAGGAAATACCACCCATGGTAACTCGTTCGTCTTTCCAAGAATTTGCAAACTGCATAGATAAACTAGGGTCGTGACCCACCAAACTTTCCATCAGAGGTGCCAAATCACCTTCAACACAAATGTGCCACACCAACGAATCCTTGCAAAATTCACCACAGTTTTCGAGCTCCGTTCACACCCTATCACCACCCATTATGCCACTCTGCACACGAAAGAACTAGAAAACCTGTAAGAGCAAAAGGTTAGAGGAATTGATTAAGTGAATGGTCACCAACACACTTAAGATTTTAAGCCAAACATGCAGCCTTGGGAAATCAAAGCAATGTATAGAACACATGCTTGAGGAGTTAAATCCCTAAAGGCAAGCGATCTCATTAATGAAAATATTCAAACACTTGTGGCTAGGTAAGCAAGACATGATGGGAATGGAAGGTTTTCCTTCCACATTGTTATTACACAAAAACCAAAGTAAGATGACCACAGGGCCAAATTTAGAAACACCTAAGATCTCAACTTCTAGTAAAGGAGGAAAATTAGCAGAATAGATAGGACCAATTAAAATATTTACCTCGTAATTATTAGTCACATCAAAATTAAAATAAAAAAACTTCATGGATATACGATAGCTTAGCGTAATCCCCAAAAGGAGATTACGTAAGGTACAACCCAACTTGGCCTTAATCATAAAGTACTCTCCATAATTCCTCATAATGGCCTTTTTAAAAATGGACTCCGCCCCATTATTCAAAATTTTCCACTTGTAAGACACCTCAACATTCACACTTGTCCACATAGCCCATAAGACAAGAATGTGGATCCCCCATAAGGCCCATGAAATCACATGATTAGTTATTATCATGGATCAAAAAAGGGCTTTGCTCTTTCAAGATTAAACCTTGAATACCTGGCAGTAGGTTCCCCAAATTACATCGACACTTAGATATTTTCCAATGTGTGCCAAAGTTAGCTAAAGCATCAACCACTTGATTACCCTCTCGGTAAATGTGGGTAGCAATCTTCAAATTCAACTTAGACACAAAAAGATTTATGTCTAATAAAATGTCTTTAGTACTCCACCCCAGTAATCTTCCTAAGTTAACAACATCAATGATAGAATTAGAATCACCTTCGATATGAAGGTTCTCAATCCCCATAGTAACAAATAATTGGATGCCCTTTAGCAACTCTCTAGCTTTCGCAATCATAGAAGATTGGATGCTAATCCACCCCGAGTAACTAGCCACAAAATTTCCCTTGCAATCTCTGATAACACCTCCTATGCTAGCTCTGCCCAGGTTGCCTTTGGCCATCCCATCAAAATTAAGTTTATACCAACCACGGTCTGAAGGTTTCTAGATAGTGTCCCTTCTAGCTAGGGATCTAGAGTTGTCATAGGAATTAGCATCAAGGTTTTGATGCCAAGCTTTGGCCATAATAATTTCCCTCTCAGTCAGGCCTTTATTCAGGATTTTCCCTTTAAAAAGTGTTTTTGCTATGAGCCGAGATCCTATACCAAACACCTCCTTCAGGCTCATCTCAATGTTCCTAAAAATCCTATTGTTTCTCTCTTTCCATAAGCACTAGTAGATAATGGGGGAACTGGTTCCAAATTTCGCAAGGTAAGGGGTGGATGAAGGGTCTAGTCTAGCTCAAGATAAAGGATTTAATGTCCTTACACATGGTCCACTGAATTCCCAAACGCTCTAGAGCCAGCTCCCACACACCAATAGTAAACAAGCGGTGTAACAGCAAGTGGTCCACTGATTCTTCATTGCAGTTCCATAATAAGCACCTGTTGGTGATTTGGAATCCCCTTTTCCTCAAGTTGTCCTATGTAAGAATCTTGTTATGGCAGGAAGTGCACCAGAAGAAGTTTATTTTCGGGATCATGTGTTTGTTCCAAACCCATTTCCAAAGGTCAAGGACCACTCTCTGGTCCGTCAACAGATTGTAAGCTGGTTTAACTGAAAGATCACCCTACTTGTCATGAGTCCAGAAGAATTCATCCACCATGTTGGTTGACGATAGTCTAGTAAGGGAGAGCAACTCCTACAGGGGCTTGGAAAGGAGGCTCAACTTAGGGGATAAAGGGAAACAAAGGGCCAAATCATTCCTTTCTAGCCCCTTGTAGGCCAAGGAGGTAATCACTAATGTAAACACCAAAGAAACGTTGTGCCAGCCTCATAAGATTCCTAAATTCAGAGTGTTCTAGAGGGGTATCAAGTAACCAGGGGTCCTCCCAGAATTTGATATTATTACCATTACCAATCTTCCATTTCATCCCAGTCCTAAGCAACCCCTGTAGATTGTAAATGTTCCTCCAGGCCAAGGAACCCGAAGGATGAACCTCCGATAGATAGTCAATCAAAGGTCTATTTTGAAGATACTTAACATTCATAATCTTGCACCAATCTTTCCTATTCCTCAGCTAGTCCCAATCCACTTTGGATATCAATGCCTTATTGGTACTAGAGATAATCCTTATCCCAAGCCCACCACAATGTTTAGGTTGACAAACTTTGTCCCATTTAACCAAAACAAATTTCTTCCTTTCCTCGATCCCTGACAAGAGGAAATTCCTTTGAATTTTCTCAAACTTCTCAACAATATATCTAGGGATCTTGAAAATGGAGGGGAAGTAGACAAGGATACCTTGAAGAGTAGCAAATAGGAGTTGCAGTTTGCTAGCATGGCTGAGGATGGAACCTTTCCACCCTGCCAACTTCCTTTGGATCCTTTCAAGGATCGAATTCCAGAACTCAGGAGTGACTTCCTTGACAGTAAGGGGTAAACCAAGATAAACTGAGGGAAGAGAACAAATCATACATCCCAGAACAATAGTCACCCAAGCTTGCAAGTTAGGAGTGTTGTTGAAGAAATAAATCATAGTTTTATTATAGTTAATACACTACCCAGAGCAAGCAACATAGCTGTTGAGACAATTTTTCCATTTAATGGCTTCAATCACAGATTATTTCCCAAATAGGAAGGTATCATCCACAAATTTTTGGATCATAGTAGGATCCAAAGAAGAGGCAGCCTTAATTCCCTTAATAGACCCTTCCAATAGAAGATTATAAAAGTTCCTACTCAAGACATCTGCAATCATGATAAATAAATAGGGTGAAAGGGGATCTCCCTGTTTGATACCTCTCCCAGCATTAAAGAAACCAAAAGGAGTCCCATTAACTAGAACAAAGTAGTTTACCATAGTTATGCATTCCATTATGAGTTTGACCACAGATTGGTCAAACCCAAACTTAGCTAAGACTTTAGGGATAAAGTCCCAAATCATCTTATCATAAGCTTTTGAAATATCTAATTTAAGGGCCATACTAGCATTATTGCATCTATCCATGTAATGGATGAGTGGTTATGGTGGCATCTAGGATATGATGACCAGGCACAAACCCTTTTTGAGTGGGGTTGATTAATTTGTCAAGGAGGGGTTTGATATGGTTCACCAAAATTTTAGAGAGGATTTTATAAAAGGTATTGCAAAGGCTGATGGGTCTAAAATCAGTCGTAGACTGGGGATCATCAATCTTGAGAATTAAGGCTATAAAGGTATGGTTCAATTGTTTGAGAATCTTACCAGATTTGAAAAAATCACGAGCAGCTAAGACAAGGTCCCCACCAACAATCTCCCAAAAGATTTGAAAGAAGGTTGGTGGAAAACCATCTGGGCTAGGTGCTTTGTAAGCCCCCATACTGAAAGTAGTTGACCTGACCTCCTTAGGAGTGACAACACTAAGAATTCCAAGGTTATCATTCTGGGAAATGATGGTCGGGAGAGGGTCCAACAAAAGATTGTCCAAAGAAAGATTAGGAGCCTCAGCAGGGCCCAAATAAGCCTTCTGAAAATAGTCTGTAGCCAAAAGACCGATCTGGGTGGCATTGATCACATCCCCCTGCTCATTATGCAATTTAGTTATCTGATTCCTTTTCTTATGTTTTAGGGAATACACGTGAAAAAAAGAAGGTATTCTTGTCTCCTTCTTGCATCCATTGAACTCTAGATTTTTGTTTCCAAAAAATTTCCTCTTTCCTTAGAATTTGCTCCCACTCCCTTCAACACTCTCTTTTTTGGTTGCATGTAGGCAAGCTGACATCCCCATCCTCCATTTTCTTTTGGATAGTTTTCAATTTATCCCCTACAACTCTTTATTTTCTGAAAAACATCCCCAAAAACTCTTTTGTTCCAACCTTTCACCATACATTTGATATGTTTAAGTTTAGAAAAGATTCTAAACATGGGGGAGCCACAACCAAGAATATTCCACCATTCAACTACTTTGTTCTTGAAGTTAGGGTGGGAATTCCACATTATCTCAAACCGGAAGGGGAACAATCCAACAACAAAATGGTCATTCAAGACTAGCAATAGAGGATTGTGATCAGAGACTGTCCTGGGCAGAGCCTAAAGATTGGCACTAAGTAGGGCAGTCCAGTTGCTAGAGCAAAGGAATCTATCTAATTTGACTTGGATTAAGCCCTCCCCAAGACACTTGTTGGTCCAAGTAAAATCTTGGCCCAATAAGTCAATGTTAATTAGGCCAGTAGAACTTAGAAAGTTCACCAAATTAGCCATGCTATTAGAATAATCCACCAGACCACCACTTTTCTCCAAAGGATATAAGGGGGAGTTGAAGTCCCCAACCACTAGCCAGCGAGACCCCCTATTATTTTTAACCCACTCAGAAAGAACCTGCCGCAAGAAATTTCTAGAATTTCTCTAGTTGGGAGCATAGACATTGATAAGCGACCAAGAGTTGCCCGAGTAAGAGAAAGAGACTCCCACACTGCTTCGGCAAGTGGAATAGTTCAGAGCCATTAATCCTAGAGGGGTTCCATAACACTGCAAGACCACCCGATGCCCCTTCAACATCACTATAGGAGTAAATGACACCCAACCATAAATACTTAGCAATATTATCAAAATTTACTTTCTTCATTTTGGTTTCTTGTAAAAGTAAAACATCAATCTTATGTTCTAACACATAGTTCTTCAGAGCAAGCTGTTTATGAGAGTTGTTCAACCCTCACACATTCCAGGACATGACCTTCATTTTTGACCCTTCTTGGAGGACACTTCCAATGTCCTCTGTTTACCAATGGCTATCTCATTTGCTGTCTCTCTCAACCTAGTTTTTCTATGGCTCGACCTTCCTGGTTTGGAGTCTCCTCCCACATTTGCCTTCTTCTTTCTCCCTCTTTTCTTTGGGGTTAACCAGATTTCCTCTTCTACGACTTTCTCCTGGTTTAAACCCTCAAAATTGAAAATTTTCTCCTCAATAACTCCAGTAACCACTTCCTCCCAAATTTTGCCCTCTTCACCCATAGTCTCACTAGTCCCAGCAGTAGATCCCACCTCCATTAGGGAGCCACCTAAAAACTCATCCCCCACAAGAGCTTGGTAAGAGGATAAAGCATCGACATCCAAAATCTTATCAACGACCAACTTCTCAGTCAGAGTAGGAATATCAAGGCTCAAATTCAGATCCACACGTGAAATATCCATCCCACTAGGAGGATCCCCAGAGATCGGGGGTTCAACCAAGACTAGCGAAGCAGACTTGGCCAGAGAGTCAACATCCTTTAGAATGCCATTTTCCAAAGGAAGGTGAGCATTAGCAGCATAGTCCCCTAGGTTAGGCTCCCGATTAAAGGAAGATTTGCAGTAAGAGATAAGGTGGCTAGGTTTAGCACACTTCTGACAATAAATGACAACATTCTCATAGCATATTGGTTGAACCCAGGTACCAAACTTAGAGCATAGCTTCACAGAGTTAGGAAGCATCCTATTCACACCAATATTAACACAAAAGCGAGCAAACACTAACTTGGATTTGGACCTGGTAATGGAATCCAAAGTTCCTTTATGCTATGTTATGTAATGCTATGCATATTAGAGGTAAGAATATCATAATACCTACTTTCTATTATGTTTACCTACTTACCAAATGATTGTATAAGACTGCATAGTAGGTGCTCTATTTTCATCAAAGGTATGGATGCTTTATTGCCATTGCCTCATAGCATTAGAAAATATTTTAAGGCTAATGTATGAGCAAGGCGAATGCTATGGATGTAAAAACCAAAGTGTCGTACAAAATTTTGGGCCAATGGATGTGTGGCTTTGGAAGCTCAACACAATGAATAAGGGTATGGTGCATGGTGTCTATGTGTGTATTCTTTTGAAGTAATGGAAATGCTTGCTTCTATTGGCAAGCTAGTTGGAAATAAAAATTAGCTTATCTATCTTATTACATAATCTATATAGGAAACAACCAGAAAGATTCTATTTTGTAATTGTGTCTTAGTAATATATTATTAAGTGCATGCATAATTGATCTTCTTATATTTATTTTTATATATTTTCAAAATTCTATAAATTGACAATTTGCAAGATTCTATTTTGTAATTTTGTCTTAGTAATGTATTATTAAGTGCATGCATAATTGATCTCCTTATATATTTTTTAATTTATTTTCATTATAATATAATCTCAAGTATAATACTAATTGAATCATAATCCTAACTATAATTAATTATAATAATAAGTTAACCCTAATCCTAACTATAATAGTTAATATTTGATTATTATGTTAATTAAATAACTTTAAATTATATATCAGCTAACCCTAATTATAAGTTAAGTTTATTATTAAATTTTTATTATTATATTAAGATATAATTATTAATATATATTATAAAAAATTATAAGGACAAACAACTTCCTAAAATAAGATAATATTAAATTTAGGATATTTCATTTTTATTTAATTTTCTATTTTCAAATACATTAATTCAGATTTTTTAAAAGAACAACTATTTTTCATTATTTCTAGTTTTATTTCTATTCTATTAGTATAATTTTTTTTTTACAATTACATCAAATAATATTTAAAAAAAATAAATTCAATATTTTTAATTTTAATTATATTAATTTAGAAACTTACTTTTATAGTAAATTTAAGAAAGCTCTTTCATACTTAACTTTCTAAATTTTAGAGAAATATTTTTTAATTTTAAGTATATTAATTTAGAAACTTACTTTTACATGAAATGGAAAATTTAGAATATTTCTTTTATATTTATTTTTCTAAATTTTAGAAACTCTAACTATTTCACTAATTCTAATTTTGATTTTGATTTTTATAATATTAGAAACTCTAACTATTTCACTTTTTATAATTTTAGAAACTCTAGTTGTTTCACTTATTATAATTTTTTTTTATATCAACTATGATTTTGATTTTTATAATATCATAAATAATATTCTATTCCTCAGTTACATTTATGAGTTATAATTAAATAAATGTAAACGAGGTTTGCAAATATTAAAGAATATATTTTTAATTATTGACTAATAGACTCTCAACATAACTTTATAATTTCAATATAAATGTTCTAATTCCAATATAATTTTATATGCTATAATATTGGTGTGCCAAAAAAATATTTATCATATAATTATAAAATATTAAACTCTTGGAAATAGGGAATTTGGAGACACATTAACTATTGGACAAAATGCTACATGTAATGTAGATCACTAAGATGTTTTAAAAACAAGATGAATTGAGAATAATACATTTCCATTGGCAAGGGATTTCATATTTGTCAACCGACCATCGTTGGTTTCTCCAAACAAACGAAGTGCATGTTCTATGGTTTCCTCCTCCAAATACAACCCTCTCTATGTCAAAAAAAAATCCATGATAAATAAATTCAGAAAACAATAATCATGTGAAACCCACTTTGTATGTCAAAAAAACCACAATCAAGGATACATGAATTCATTAAATCTTTTTTTTTTAAAATCACAATCAAAATAATCCACAAAATACCTAGCAAAATTCTTTGAGTTGAGATTCCATGCCATCCTCTTCGGGATTCAATCCATTTAACCTCATTTAAGGCTTGATGTCTTCCATTACCAATGATTCAAGACTCATGAAACACTTTGCTAATTTCTAATACCACCTCTAATACTCAAAAAAAGAATTCATCCTTATAAAATCCCGTATACCAACTCAAAATTTATACTATAAATTACTCTTATCATAAATTTAACATCACATTTTCTATTTCCTAACTTCAAAATGTAAATTCAAAAACACGTGATCATTATATTCCAACTAATTTCAAGCCACTGAGAAACATATTTTCTACAAATTCAACCGCCTCAACTATACTCATTCAAAGTTGCAAAGGAAAGAAAAATAATGGGATAAAAAAACTCTGAAGAAAATTTCTAAAAAAATAAAATCAACTGCATGATGACAACATATTTGAATATTTCTATCAGTTACCAACAGACACATAAAAATGCAACTTTTTTTTTATGTACACAGATTCTCAAGGAATCGACTTTCATTGTAAACACCTATTGGTGTAATCAAATGAGATATGCTTAAAGGAATCAACTTTCATTGTAAACACCTATCGATGTAATCAAATGAGATATGCTTAAAGGGTAGTTTTGTTGAACAAAATTGCACCAAAGTCTTACAAGGGAATATGCAATATTTCAAAGAGGGATTTTGAGCATTGTTAAGCATCAAATGGAATGTCGCTTCATTTCCTTTTTCCCTAACTTGCTATAAATGGAGGGGTTCTCTCCTAGTTATCCTACCTATCTCTTTTGGTGGGATTTTCATCGCAAGTATTTGTTTTGGGCAAGAAATTATGGGAGCCATTGATTTTTGTAGTGTTATAGTGTCATAGACTAGGGCTTTGTCTTGTGGAGTATTTTAATTATTTTTGAGTCTCATTTTAGAGATTAGAGAGTACATGGTCAAAGGAATAATAGAAGAATAATCCAAGAGGTGGAAGCACCCAAAAAAATCATTTGCAAAGAATTTGTAAGGAGGCAGAGACTATGTCTGAGCATTACAAAGGTTATTGTATGATTATGTTTAATTTTATGTCTTCATTAATGTATGGACACATTTAGAAAATATGTCTATTGTGAAATATTTTTTTTAACACATTTAGTGTTGTCAATGAACACCATTGATGAATGTGACAAATTTCTCAAAGCTATTACAATATTTATAATAGATAATTTGTGTTTTCATATGATTTTGTTTGGCTCATTAAGGCATAACTAATAATATGAAATTAGAAATAAGGTATTTTGATAACATTTAAAATGATAGATCAAGTTTGATGTTATTTAGTGTCTCTTTCTATTTATCCTTGCCAGTTATGACTTTTTACCCTTCATTAGATTGACATCAATCTCTCGTGTATTTGTTCCAATCACACATAAACCAACTAAGAAAAACCATCAAACAAAATTTCCTAGTTTTATTCTGGCATTGTGTAGTTCATGATTTCATGATATATGGGGAAAATGATTATAATAACTTTGTAGATCGTGTATCTTTTCCCCACCTTGCACTCACTACAATGGTGTAGAAATTTTCTATAGAAATAGTAAATGTAGTTAGTTTCTCTTAACCCAATGTTGTCTTTTGGGGGTTGAATCAATAGTTTAGGTTTAGCTACCAATTTTACTTGTTCATTTCATATATCCCAAATTCTAGGAATACTCTTTGATTTTAAGCTAAGCTCAAAGCATAGGAGTGAAAAACCACTCTTGTAGAGTTAACCTTAAAACCTCCATTGTTCTATTGATGAACCAATTTTACTTGCTTAATGAAAACCTTGGCCTTGTGATTAAAATTCCACTCTAGGAATTGGAGTGGAAATTTTGGGACCCAACAAAATGGTAGCGTTGTAGGGGACCAACTATTAAATGCTCAAAAATCATTTCCAGATCATAAATTTTTTAGTGTTTTTGGTTGTTAAGTGGTTTATAGTCATATATTATTCTCAATAAATTCTTATTTTTCCATCTCAGAAAGTGGCAACTCTGTTGTAAGAACTTAGATTTGAATTTCACATTGCCATGGATAGAAAAAGATTTTGTGTAGATCATTCTACACAAGGAGGTAATTCATACAATGTGAAAAATAAATGTGTTGTGGAAAAAAACTATAGAGGTAATTCCTCTAGGAAAAATGAGAGCACAAAGGCACCTTAGGTAGATATATTTTTGTCAATTTAAGGGGTCAATACTAATATACTTCTAATGATTCAATTGATTAATTACTCAAAAGGAGATAGATAAACATTGATGAATATAATGTGAGGTGAAACAATGTAACATTTGGCATAATAGGTAGGGGTCAGACTCATAATAAAAAATATGAAAACATTTGGCATGCTTGATTAAGGAATAAGTGCACACTAGGTAGACTAGTAGCAGTTTTAACCTATAGGTTCTAATAGATCTTAGTTTGATCATATTTTTCATGATGTTGATCAACATATATTGAATGAGGTTAATGAAATAGAAATAATTTTAGATGAGGAGTTGGACTTGATTGATCATTTTAGGCAGAGGAGACAAGAAATTTAAGCTGAAATTGATCAGCTAATCCAATATCATACTCAAGCTACTTAATAAAATATAGGAAACCAATGCAATGCACTAAAATTCCCCAACTAGTGAGTGAATAATGTGCCTCAAAAGCATAAAATCCCTTAACATCAAAAAGTGGGATAAAACATAGGGATCAACCCTAGAAGACATGCTCAAAGGTCCGCACCATTCAGGAAACCTTTAGGAGCATAATGGTATAGAAAACTCAACTTTTATGGTATCCAAAATTACCCAAATCCAATCGTGAATGATATTAGAGGGAAAAGTCTAAAATTTTAAGGCATTAAATCATTAACAAAAGAAGAGAACTTGAGTTATTTAATCAACATTATTGATGAATATGAGATCGAGGATGAAGATGTGATGATGAAGTTTTTTGTGCAATCCTTTGAGAAGAGTGTAAAAGAGTGGTATAAGAATCTCCTAGGCAAAAACATTAATTATTGGGAAGAATTTGTAGATTCTTTTGTAATGTAGTATGAGGATAGGATTGACCCAAAGTTTGTATCCACAAGTTAACCACCATCAAGAAGAGCATCAATGAGATGGTGATAGACTTCAACATATAGTTCATCCTAACTATGAGAAAGGTGCATCAAACCTTAAGCCTAATGAATCAATGTGTCTTGTTTCATAATGTGGTTATTTCAATTCCAAAATTGGGTATTGCTTAAGAGATAATAATCATCAAACACTTAGAGAGGCATACACAACAACCATAAACATTGAAAGCAATATGAGGGCATCATGGAAGCAGTTGAAAAGAGTTGACTTAAGCTTTCCACAACTCAATAGGGTTACTACAAGTAAACCTCTCTTTATTGAAGACAATCTGGATAAACTAATGGGGTTCATGAAGGACTTATCTTATAAAACTTAGCCTGAAATGAGAAAGGGCTACCACCCCTAGGCACCTCCATTCATTTTGATGAAGGGAACAATAGACCATACAACACTAATTGGTCAAAGAAGACACACAAATATGACAGGATATAATGCCCCTGAGCATGTGAATTTTAAGAAACAATACAAAGACACACCAAACCCTCTAAGGAGAGAAAATATTAACTATTAAGATGATAGCTTATGGTATGAGTCTTGTGTCCTTCTGCACAATCCTTTGAATTGCACAATTTCACTTTTTTTGAGTAGAGATAAGGAATTCCCAAATGAGGAGGGTGGTGCTAAGTATTATGATGACAACATTAACCAATTTGATTAATTATTATGTGGTCAAGTAAAGGATGTGGCTTGTGATGGCGACCTAGGTTTGGGTGACCAAATTTTCCAATGTGGAGGCAGTGATAATCAGCAGTAATACCAAATTATTGCTCATGAATTTGAGTATTTGAAAGCTCTTATACAATAGAAATATAAGAGAACGATGCCCTCAAATTAGGACATTAAAATCCTCATTGATACAATAGTTTTACAAGTCCAGAATTGTTATCAATTAAGGAATAGGTCTATCCCAGTGTAGGGGCAATGAGATAATAAAGTAAATATAACAATTTCAACGGTTGATATCAGTAAACATAAGGTATGTATAGATGATTAAAAAGAAACCCAACCAAGAAGGTTGCTAATAAAAGAAAGAATCCAAAATAACAAGAAGAAAAGAAGTATATGCCTAAAACTCAAAGTCAACCAGTGTAAATAGTTTTTTCGCTTATCAAGATAAGGTTGCTAGTACCAAGGAGGCCAAAGATAACAAAGAAACCCCATAAAACCACACAACTAGAAATATTAATGCTAGAAAAGAGGTAGGAGACATTGTTGTTGTTTCTCTACGTCAAGTGAGATCTTGCAATCCCAGTGCAAATGAAATAACCATAACATTGGGTGTGCCTTTGCCAATGTACACTCCAACTGATGTTGGGAAAGTCTTGATCCAAATAAGGATTTGATTGCCCCTATCTTAAGCTCTTAGAATTATAGAGAATAGGGAAAGGGTTTTGTATTTTATGTCTACTGTTATACCTAAGAAACTAATCAAAATCCCAAATGAAGAGAAAAAGGTAGGAAAAAATGAAATTGTTGAGGTGTACCTTGTTCTTTAGTGGTAAATACTCAGCTTAGTGTAGACCCATTCAATACCACTTTGAAATTATCAATGGATGGTTTCTATATAACTACATGCTTGAATTAGGAGTATCTAGTAATGCCATGCCACTCTATGTGATGAATGAGATTGGATTGTGAGTGTCAAAATCATATGGAAAATGTTTTGCTATAGATTCAAGAGAGGTGAATATCATCAGGGTGGTGAACATTGTAGAAGTACAACTGGTTGCATTTCTTGACAAGTCATTCTTGATGGATATCATAATTGTGGATTTCTCTCCTAAGTGGGGTATGTTGTTATCTTAAAATTTGGCATGTTTTATTAGTGGGAGCATATAAATGAATTTATCCTATGCAACAATTCATTTAGATGGTGAGAATAGAAAGTTGCACATGGAACAAAGGTTCCTAGATATCACTGGAGATTGATACAAGTCACTAGTGAGGTAAATCTATTTGATATGAGTATTGATCATATGATAGATGAGACTGAAAATAGAAAGGATGCTCTCATTACATTAAGTATTGATAAGGAGTATGGCGATGGTCTTTGGACCATGTTCTTTGATGGTGTCTACTCAAGAGAAGGTAATGGTATCAAGATTATTTTAGTATCTCCAGATGAAAAACATAAATTTTCATTTAGTCTTGCCTTTTAGTGTACTAATAACATTGCTAAATATGAGGCCCTATTGCTAGGGTTGACTAGAGCTTATAAACATAGAATTAGATGCTTAAAATTTGATAGAGATTTTGAGATAATAGCCCAACAAGTGAAAGACATGTATGCATCCAAGGAAAAGAAGCTTAGATCATACAACAATGTTATTTGGGATAACATGGATCTATTTGATGTTATTGGCATGGAGTGGTTAGATAGGATTGAGAACACTGAGATAAATACTCTCATAGTCACAATGTCAAGGTATTATTGGGAATCAAATATTTTATTATATTAATGAAGCATCGAATTTATACTTAGACTTACCATACTAGATAATATATGTAGTTGGAAAGTATTTGATGATAGCCAACATATTTACAAGTTCATGAATAGTATGGATGAGTTTGACAACCAAATGATCTAAATGCAAACATATGGTTGAAATAGAAGATGGATAAGAAACCTTCTTTGGGAATGAGGTGGCACAATTAAAAATGAACATTATTCCAAGGGGTTTGTTTCCTTACAAAAGATGTTCAATATTGGATACTGTTATAGGAACAAAATAAAATTAGCTCATGTAGATGATGTTGAGGGAGTGAACTTGGGTACAAATGAGAGCCCCAAGATGGTGTACATTGGTAAAAGGATAAAGAAAAATGAGAAATATATGTTGATTTCCTTATTAAGTTAGTTCAAAAATTATTTTCCTTGGTCATAGAAAGATCTTAAAGCTTATAGGAAGGATTTTTTTAACATACTATTACACTCTAGCCTGGTGTTAGAGCATTGTAGAAGAAGAAGAGGCCTATCATTCCCAAATTGGCTCCCCAAATGTAAAAAGATTTGACAAATCTAAGAGAATCAGGAACCATCAAATCCATTAGACACTCTTGGTGGGTATCTAACATTTTCTTGGCGAGAAAAAAATGGAGAGATGAAGTTGTGTGTTGATTTTAGAAACCTCAACCTTAAATCATGCAAGGAAATTTACCCTCCCCCTAACATGGACCATTTTTTACAGTATGTCATTAGATCAGAATTAATATCCATGATGGATGGATTATGAGGGTACAACCAAGTGGTTGTTAAAGAATCATAACTATATAAAATTGCATTCACTACTCCATGTGGCACATATGTGTATATAACAGTGCCATTTGGTTTAAATAATGCAGGGTCAACTTTTCAAAGAGTAATGTTGGTCTCATTGATTAGATTATGGTTGTATGTAAGGATGAATTAATTGCATTTTCAAAGGAAAGATATGAGCACTACAATGTTAATCTATAATTGATATTTAGAAGATGTTTAGAGTGTGTGATTTCTCTAAATACCAAGAAATGTAAATTGGTATTAAGGAGAGACAACCTCTAGGGAACATTGTTATTAGGGAAAGCTATGATTACAAGTTCCACTTTTTACTATTGCACCGTAGAAAAATGGACCCTTGTCATTTTCATGGTATTTTAGGCCTTGCTTCATGATGTTTGGTATATTTTACTTTGATTTAATGTTGTAATATGGCTTGAACATTGCATATTTAGGTACAAAATTTAAATAATGACATCTTGTGAAGGTGTTGTAAAACATTTCTACACTTTTCTAGACTCTATTCATTACAACTCACCTAAAAATCACCTTTTCATCACTAAACAAGTCCTATTTTGAAGTGTTGTAAAGTCTTGTAACAAGATTTCACGCTTTTCTAGGCTTAATTTCATTATTTACACCTTTCTTATGCTTTATTTGACCCCTTTATGCCCTTATAAGCTTTAATTAAGTGCATTTTTTAATGTAAACTCGACAAACAACATTAAATGTGACTTAATTCCTGACACCCATTTTCAGGTCCTAGGTGGGACCCATTTTCCATGGGTGACGAATGAGTCCCCCTTAGCTCCAAATTCAAAATATTTCAAATTTCCTTTCGGGTTTTTATTCAAAATCACTTGATTTCAGCTTGTGATGAGGCATCAACGGGTTACTAAGGCACAAGATTGTATAAATAAGTGATTTTCACCTCATTTTACATCCCCCCATAATCTCCTACAATCTCACATCACACTCAAGCAATCTTCTCATTCACTCAAGCATTCAAGCACCTTACAACATCAAATCAAGCATTCATCAAGCATTTTGGAGCATCCATTGACATATCTTCATATTTTCTTCAATAAGGGTTTGGTAAATTGATAGCATTTGCATGTTATTTTTTTATCATTCTCTTTCATTTCATTGTTTCATTAAGAGTTTGATTACCAAAGTGGAGTTTTACGAAGGAAAACCTCTATTTGCTAACCCTCAACCATTTTCCTCCTCTTACATGTGTTTGCAAACTTTTGTATGTAGATTTAACAAGTATTTAGGTGTTGAAGAGTGGTCAACAAGTCAACCAGGTGCTTCAAGTCAAATCAACCATATTTCAAGCTTGGAGAAGGTATTTTGTTCATTTCCTATAGAATTGACTTCGACAACTCGACAAGCAGACATCCTCAGATCTGGTGTTGTAGAGTTGTCTCCTAATTTCTCAAAATTTTGGGAGAGGAGTGATTCACCACTAGTGGCGAATGAGTCCCATCTTAAGGCTAGAAATCTAAGTTTTGTCAGATTCTGGATCTCGACACTCATAAACTGGTTCCTGACAGTTTTCATCAGAAGCAAGACTAATTCGCCACCCTGGGAAAATGAGTCCCACTAGTGAATTTTTGTGATTCCAGACAACATTCAGAATATTCCAGAATCTTTGTCAGACCTCCAGGTGCACACTGATTCAACTCATTTCTTTCTGTTATGCATTTATTCATTCTTTACTCATTGTTTGCATATCACATTGTGTTTTCCAACATAACATAATTCTTAAGTTTTGCATACATAATCAGTCATATAGATCACTTATTTGCATTTATTTAATCTCATTTAGCTTAAATAACATCCTAAATTGTATAATTTGAATGAACCTAGTTAGCATTTTTGGCCTACCTCTCTCCTTTTAGGTGAAAAACCCTAGAAGAGTTAGAGAGTCTTGTGGTGCCAAAAATCTATAGTTCATTTTGGTGAACCTGCATTATTGAACACTTTTCATTTCTAATTTCATTTGCATCTTGCATCCTAGATTACACTTGCATCAACATTCAATTAGGGTATTGTTTTTTTTTGCATTCTAAGGTTTCTCCAATTGCATTAGTGAAAGATTCATTTAGATCTCATTCTTGCATTACATATCATTGAAAAAACTAAAAATCTGCATCTGCATCCTTCATTAGCATCTAAAAATCATTAGAATCACATTAAATTTTTTGAAAAACAAAAAAAAATTCTCATACTGGGACTCATTCGCCACCCTAGGCGAATCAGTCCACCTGCACTTTTTACACAACATTTTTAGACATTTTTTGGCATTTTCCTGCATTACAGTTTTCTATAGTTGCTTTCTGTTACAATTCAAGAGTCTCTATTTTCAGTCATTTATTACATCTTAGTTTACTTGCATCATGGTATTTTATTTTAATAAGTTCTAGAATTCCTTAAAATCCTTGGTAGATATGTCCAATTGTGCCTTTGGCTATGACCCTGCTGACCTTGAGCTTCCTCATGCTCCTTCAACTCCTCATGATTGTCCTCCTTGTGATGTAGATATCATTGGAGAAGATGATGACAACATGAACAAGTTCTTCAATGAATGCCTTGATAACCTAGAAGCCAATACATCCTTCTACCCATCCATGAAATCACAAGATCTTACTATTACACCTCCTGATCACTTTGCATACTTACATCCTAAAATCAATGAAGGACCTAAGGTTCCTCCCTCAAGTGGACCTAGTTCCTCTAAAAAAACACACTCACAACCATTTTACGATCACAAAGTCACAAACACTCCCATAAACCTTGAAGAAACATATGACAAAGGCTTCACTATCCTAAGTAAACAAGGTTGTGATACAACAAATGAACATGACATTCACCAACTTATTGAACAAAAACCAATGGAAGAAAACACAACTAGACTAGGATATCAAGATCCTCATCCTGATAAACCTCCTTTTGAATATTGGAAACTTCGAGATGATGGTACAATGATCTTTGATTCTCCTCCTCACTTAAACATTCTCCTTCCATGTGAACAACCATTACCTGATTCTAATGAAAATGATACTAGGATCCCAAAAGGTCCTTCTCCTCCTTCCATTCATGAAAAAGGAGAGTCTAGCAAACAAAAATGACCTTATAAATTAAAGAAACTCAAGTTTCCTACACATCCTCCACCTGAATGTGAATGGAGACTTCAACTGCTTTTAAACAAATGCCTTATACTTTTACCACCTATGAATAGGTTGGTCATTCATCCTAAAGATTCTAACATACCATTTTGCAAATATCATCGCATTCTTGGACATCGAACCGAAGAATGTCGGACATTGAAGGACATACTGGATAAGTATCATTTCACTGATACCGATTTCTTTCCTATTATCCCATAACAACTAAATTACTTTATCATGCCATAGTTGTAGAATTCCCTATTCTCATTATTGCATGATCCTTTCACATCACCCATATCGGCTCATTCTTTCCTTTCTACCTTGTGAGGAGGGAAAGAAGTTGATAGCCTTGTCCTTGTAATGCACTTGTCTTTGTGTCTTAACTATGTCATTTATTTTCCGCTTATATTACTTAAGATTGCGAAACCAATAACTTAGTTAATGGTTGACTTACATTTGCATTACTAGCTCCTTTTCATTTTTCTTGTATGTGCATATCATGTTCCCCCGTATCATGCGTTTGATGTTCCCTCTCTTTGTACACTTCTTCTATTTGTACCTCTATTCTTCTATATGTTGTGCATTATCCTTTTCGCTTTTGTTTTGTGTTCTCCTTTTGAGGATGATGCAAAGCATAGAGACACCCTATGTCTCTTCCATGTTGACCCAAAAGGTCCCTTTTTCCTTTTCCTTTTTGTCTTTTTCTTGTGTTTTCCTTTTTGAGATGACGCAAGGCATTGAGACCGAAATGTCTCCTTTATGTTGACCCAAAAGCTTTTCCTTTTCTTTTTCCTTTTCATTTTCTTTTCGCTTGTGTTTTCCTTTTGGGGATGATGCAAAGCGTTGAGACTGCAATGTCTCTTCCATGTTGACCCAAAACAAACTTTCTTTTTCTTTTGTTTTCACTCTCTTTGTGTCATTCTTCCAGTTCTATGTGCTTTGGGGAATGATGACAGTTCCAAGCTCTTTCATAAAAAACATTGTAGCAATGAATATACTGACCCCAAATCCATAGATCCCTTACGTGTTTGGTGTGTTCTTTTCTGGGGGGAAACCTCCTTTTCTTTTGTTTTCCTTTTCATGTACATGACGTAGCCTAACTTCGAAACATATGACTTGGCATAGGGTTGTCCAAGTTGGCTCTCATGTCTTGTTTTATTTTTGCATCTTTCCTTCGCTGCTTTAAAGTAATTTCTCACAGAACAATGTGTAGCAATTCCTTTAAAGTGGGGGGCATACATTACAATTAATTCATTTGCATTCTTGGTTCCTAGTGTAGCCTTGTTGTTCATATGATGCATTCATTACTTTATGGATGACATTGGGTATGATATCCTTCATAAGTGTGATCTATCTTAGCATACTACATTCCTCTTGGTGGCCTGATGTGACGCACTGCATCCCCTAAGTTGTGAATACACTATTCTTTTATTGGTCCTCTCTTGGAGACATTAGACACAATGTTCCCTAAGTGGCAGACCTTGCATGAACTTAACAAGACTCCTTTGAACATATTATGCATTTTACATTTTTACATTTTATAGTTTACATCTTTACCACCTTGCATAACACAACTTGCATGCCTGTGGTACTTTCCTCTTTGTTCATTGGTTCTAAGCATACATAGCTTTGCTTGTCTCATGAAAAATGAACTGAAATTTTCCTTTGTGGAGCCTTGTTAAAGTTATCAAGAGGTATAACTTTGATATGGTTGAGCGGGAAGCCCACTTAGCGACAAGACTTTCCCCACATCCACCTTTGTGTTTGTGAGTGCATACCAACTAGCGTATGTATTTCACCTTTTGGGCCTTCTCACTCGATAGACCACCATGAGTTCTATCGCCCTAGAGTGAGTATGCATTCTCTTTTTCAAACAATCAGCCTAGATCTAATCCACAACTAGTTGGACAAATGATCGAAGCTTCATTCATTTCTCTTCTTTCAACACTTGTGTGTTCCTTTGTTCTTATGCTTAGTTTTCCATGGGATCTTCATCCTGGGGGCTTGATCATCCCTCTTGATCATTGGCATTCCATCTTGCTAACGTAAGTACATTTGAACCCTCCTCTCGATGTTCATGGCTACTTTAGTGTGAGTTTGAAGCAAGTTCATCCTCTCACTAAAGTGGGGGCTAAATGCACCATAGAAAAATGGACCCTTGTATTTTTCATGGTCTTTTAGGCCTTGCTTCATGATGTTTGGTCTATTTTGCTTTGATTTAATGTTGTAATATGGCTTGAACATTGCATATTTAAGTACTAAAATTCAAATAATGACATCTTGTGAAGGTGTTGTGAAGTGTTGTAAAACATTTCTACACTTTTCTAGACTCTATTCATTACAAATCACCTAAAAATCACCTTTTCATCACTAAAAAAGTCCTATTTTGAAGTGTTGTAAAGTCTTGTAACAAGATTTCACACTTTTCTAGACTTAATTTCATTATTTACACCTTTCTTATGCTTTATTTGACCCCTTTATGCCCTTATAAGCTTTAATTAAGTGCATTTTTTAATGTAAACCCGACAAACAACATTAAATGTGACTTAATTGCCAACACCCATTTTCAAGTCCTAGGTGGTACCCATTCACCATGGGTGGCGAATGAGTCCCCCTTGGCTCCAAATTCAAAATATTTCAAATTTCCTTTCGGGTTTTTATTCAAAATCACTTGATGTCTATCGGTGATGAGGTATCAACGGGTTACTAAGGCACAAGATTGTATAAATAAGTGATTTTCACCTCATTTTACATCCCCCCCATAATCTCCTACAATCTCACATCACATTCAAGCAATCTTATCATTCAATCAAGCATTCAAGCACCTTACAACATCAAATCAAGCATTCATCAAGCATTTTGGAGCATCCATTGACATATCTTCATATTTTCTTCAATAAGGGTTTGGTAAGTTGATAGCATTTGCATGTTATTTTTTTATCATTCTCTTTCATTTCATTGTTTCATTAAGGGTTTGATTACCAAAGTGGGGTTTGACCAAGGAAAACCTCTATTTGCTAACCCTCAACCATTTCCCCCTCTTGCATGTGTGTTTGCAGACTTTTGTATGTAGATTTAACAAGTATTTAGGTGTTGAAGAGTGGTCAACAAGTCAACTAGGTGCTTCAAGTCAAATCAACCATATTTCAAGCTTGGAGAAGGTATTCTGTCTGTTTCCTACAAAATTGGCTTCGACAACCCGACAAGCAGACATCCTCAGATCTGGTGTTGCAGAGTTGTCTCTTGATTTCTCAGAATTTTGGGAGAGGAGTGATTCACCACTAGTGGTGAATGAGTCCCACCTTAAGGCTGGAAATCTAAGTTTTGTCAAATTCTGGATCTCGACACTCATAAACTGGTTCCCAACAATTTTCATCAGAAGCAGGACTAATTCGCCACCATGGGTGAATGAGTCTCATTGGTGAATTTCTATGATTCCAAACAACATTCAAAATATTCTAGAATCTTCGTCAGACCTCCAGGTGCACACTGATTCAACTCATTTCTTTTTGTTATGCATTTATTCATTCTTTACTCATTGTTTGCATATCACATTGTGTTTTCCAATATAACATAATTCTTAAGTTTTGCATACATAATCAGTCATATAGATCACTTATTTGCATTTAGTTCATCTCATTTAGCTTAAATAACATCCTACATTGCATAATTTGAATGAACCTAGCTAGCATTTTTGGCCCGCCTCTCTCCTTTTAGGTGCAAAACCCTAGAATAGTTAAGAGTCTTGTGGTGCCAAAAATCTACAATTCAAATATATGAATTCTTCAACCCAATATTTACCTTAGATATCAAGGAAAATGACATGGGACAAGAACCCTAAAAATTATTTGGACTTAGAGTCATAGGAAGTGACATTATTTTAGATGTTAACTTCTCTAGTTGAATTTTCTCAATATAGGAGTGAGGAATATATCACCCATCAAGGCCCAATTTTTGAGTAACCTCTAAAATAAAGGACCTATCCTTACCCTGAACCTGTATATACTTGTATTATAGTTGTTCAAGATTATCAACTTTCATTGATGTAGGAGCATCCTTGGTTCTTGGCAATCTTGCATCAACCAAAAATATTTTCTTTCAGTTTTTGTTCTTGTTCAGTTCTTGTTTAGTTCAAGTTGGCGGATTTAGTATTTATTCATAGTTGCTCACCAGACCCTTTGGATCTATGTTTACATTATGGACATGTTAATTTTCCTTATTCCAAGATTTGAGCGCGATTGGATCTTTTTCCGACAAGTTATCGCTTCTAGATTTTGTGACAGTTTCTTGAACCGGCACCAGAATAATTTCAAACCTAACAGCTAGTTCGATCGCTTGTGGATCTTTCTCATAACTTGTAGATCCTTATGGCGTGATTCAAATTGTTTCATGGAGTTTCCCCAACCTTAATTTTAGGTCCACACTTCATCCTATGCATTCATCGAGGAGTAATTCAAATTTGAGGCCGACCTATTCATGCGCACGTTACATTTTATTTCATTGGAGATTGTAATAATCTTTGGCCGACATAGAAGATTCTAGATCTGTGGAGATGATATAAAGCTTGTAATAGATCATTAGGATAGTAGAATTGGATTAGTAAGATAGAAAATAAGATTTGAGATGTTAGAATTCAGCCCGCATTAAGGAGCATATAGGAATATTGTATTTTGGGCATGTTGTATTGGGCCTGTGAGCCGAATCTGTAAGCTCGGATGTTGTCGGCGGATTGTAATCAAAATTTCTATTAATAAGAATGTTTGAATCTGCATTTTCCTCCATATTCCGTGTTGCTTTTGTTGTGTGACCCTTGCTACACAGTCTAGATTATTCTCTTTGAGGACCCTCCTACCGTGGCTGCACTAGATTGGTATCAGAGCGAGATTTGATCCGTGAGAGATCGCCAGAATTCACGGAGTCTTGTTGAAGATTTGTTGTGGGGTGGCAGACTGAGGATCTAACCTGCAGCTGCAGAGGACTTGTGTAAAGATGGTGGGAAGAAGGAATGTTAGAGGAAATGGAGCGCGTGGAAATGCAGACCCAACTTTAATGGAGATGTTGAGAGGAATTGTTGCCAGATTAGATGCAGTTGAAACAACCTAGAGGAGAGGTTGCTTAGTTGATGATGTGAGTGATGAAGAGGTAGAAGTATAGGAAGAAAGGGAAAGAGAAAATCCTGGCCTGGATTAGGGAGAAGAGAGGCTCATAAGAGCCCTAACTAGAGTGAATACTAAGCCACATTTCAATTCACTGGATTATAATGGTAAGTTGGATTCAGATGAATTTCTTGATTGGATAACAGAGATGGAAAAGTATTTTGATTTTGAAGGTACCACTAAAGATAAGAAGGTGAAATTTGCTTGTATGAAGTTGAAAGGACATGCATCCCTTTGGTGGGAACATTTGCAGATAGATAGGCAAAGAAGAGGAAAATAAAAGTTAAGATCATGGGATCAGATGGTGAATAAGTTAAAAACAAAGTTTATGCTTGTAGATTATCAGATCAATTTGTTCCGGAAGTTGCAAAATTTGAAGTAGAAGGAGTCAAGTGTGACAGAGTATACTTAGGAGTTCTACAAACTAAATATTAGATCTAGACATTCAAAGGATGAGATCAAGCGAGTAGCCAGATATGTGAATGGTTTGAGGTCATCTATACAAGATGAAATCAGTTTGATCAAGTTGCAGAGTGTGGAAGAGGCATATCAATGTTCCGTAAAGGCAGAAGAGAAGCTGAATAAAAGACATGAGCAAAGACAAAGAGGAAGAGGTGGAAGATTTCAAAGAGGAATAATTTTTACTGGAGAAGGAAGAGGATCTTTTGCAGATCGGAATAAAGATAAGGAAGTCAACAAGAATGATGATTCGTACCGTAGAGGTGATGAAAATTCTTACCAAAGAGGAGGATATGGTGGTTACCAGAATGAGGGTTATAGAAAAGATGCTAGAGGACAAGAGAAAAGAGTATTCAAGGGAACTTGCTTTAAATGTGAGGGAGGACATAGAGCATTTGAATGCAATCAGGGAGAGACAAGTAGAAAGACAAAAAATAATAGAAGAACAACCTTTGTTGAGGAAAATCATGCTGGATCATCTAACAAATCAGATGATGGAGAAGTGTTGGTGAATAGAAGAGTATTATGTCAAAGTGAGGTAGAACATGAACCATTGTAGAGAAATAATTTGTTTTGGACTAGATGCAAGGTAGTTGTTAAATGTTGCAAAGTAATTATTGACAGTGGGAGTTCTGAGAACCTGTTTTATGAAGAAATGGTGAATAAATTGAAGTAGGAAAGATTGAAACACCCGAAGCCCTATCAGATAGCTTGGATTCAAGATGAGCATAAGATATTGGTAAGTGAACAATGTTTGGTGAAATTGAAGATAGGAAATTACCATGATGAAGTTTTGTGTGATATCATACTCATGGATGTATGCCATGTTTTGTTGGGAAGGCCTTGGCAGTATGATAGATAGGCTATTCATGATGGAAAGAAGAACACATATACTATTGTTGCTAATGGGATGAAGCAGACTTTGTTTCCCTTGGAAGATGTTCCTAAGGTTGAGGTTTGTATGAGTGATAGAATTTTTTTGGTCAATGGAAGGTTATTTCTGGATGGATTGAGACATGAGAACATGTGCTATGCCTTGGTTCCTAAGAAGGCTGAAGACTTGAAGCATGTAGAAGAACAACCAAAGGAGATAAAAGAGTTGCTGACAGAATATGAGGAGATCATTTAAGATAATGTACCTGATGGATTACCACCTGTGAGGAGTATTGGTCATTGCATGGATCTAATTCCTAGAGCTAGTTTTCCCAATAAAGCAACACACCAGATGACACCTGCAGAGAATGAAGAGTTGAATAGACAAGTGCAAGAATTGTTGAGTAAGGGTTTGATTAGAGAAAGCTTAAGTCCATGTGTAGTACTTGCTGTGTTAACACCTAAGAAGGATGGGGAATGGAGGATGTGTATAGATTCTAGAGCCATAAACAAAATCACGGTGAAGTACAAATTTCCTTTGCCCCAGATGGATGACATTATGGATTGTTTGAGTGGAGCTAAATACTTTACAAAGATAAATTTGAAGAGTGGATATCATCAGATCAGAATCAGAGAAGGGGATGAGTGGAAGAAAACATTCAAGACAAATGGAGGATTGTATGAGTGGTTGGTGATGCCTTTTGGACTAACAAATGCACCGAGTACTTTCATGAGATTGATGAATGAGGTATTGCAAAAATTCTTGGGTAAGTTTGTGATTGTTTATTTGGACGACGCCTTGATTTCCAGTAAGAGTAGATAAGAACATTTGTTGCATATAAGACAAGTTTTGCAGAGGTTGAGAGAAGAGTAGTTGTTGATAAACATTAAGAAGTGTAGTTTCATGAAGGAAGAATTGGTATAGCTGGGATTTGTGATATTTGTGGATGGATTGAAGATACATCCTGAGAAGGTAAGAGCAATTGTTGAATGGCCTACACCAGATAACATTGGAGAGGTAAGATCATTTCATGGATTGGCTAGTTTCTACCGAAAGTTCATTAGGAATTTCAGTTCTATTTGCAGTCCTATGACAAAAACAATGAGAGGAGATAAGAAGGATTTTAGGTGGACATCTGGAGTAGATCAGAGTTTTGAATTGTTGAAACAGAAGGTGATTGAGCAGCCTATGTTGGCTTTACCAGACTTTAATAAGGTATTTCAGGTAGACTGTGATGCAAGTGGAAATGCAATTGGAGCAGTATTAAGTCAAGAAGGAAGACCAATAGCTTATTTCAATGAGAAATTGAATGATGCTAGGAGAAGATATTTAGTGTATGATCAAGAGTTCTATGCCATAGTTCAAGACTCGAAGAAGTGGAGACATTACTTGTTGCCTAAGGAGTTTATGTTGTATATGGATCATCAGGCTTTGCAATATTTGAACAGTCAAGGTAAGTTGAATCAAAGACACATGAGATGGGTAGAATTATTGTAGAGTTATAATTTCGTTTTGAAGCATACGAGTGGAAAGTCAAATAGAGTTGCTGATTCTTTGAGTAGGAGGAGTTTACTGATAGAGATGAGAGTGGAGGTAATAGGCTTTGATGAATTGAAGAAATTGTATGAGGAAGACCCAGATTTTGCAGAACCTTGGAGAGCTTGTAGAGAACCAGTTTTAGAGGATAGAAGTTAGTGGCTGGATTATTTCATTTAGGAGGACATGTTGTTTAGAGGAAATCAGTTGTGTATACCTTGGAGTTCAATGAGCGATCACTTGGTGAAAGAAAAACATAGTGGAGGATTGTCAGGACACTTTGGAATTGATAAGACAGTAGCATTGGTAAGTGAGAATTACTTTTGGCCACAAATTCATAAAGATGTTAGGAAATTTGTGTAGAGTTTTAGAGTTTTTCAAGTTTCAAAAGGAAGTAGTCAAAATGTTGGATTGTATAAGCCTTTGACAGTTCTGAAGATACCTTGGGAGGATATCAACATGGATTTCATACTTGGTTTGCCGAAGACACAGAGAGGTAATGATTCTATATTTGTGGTGGTAGATAGATTTTCTAAAATGACACATTTCATACCTTGTAAGAAGAAAATAGATGCAGTACATGTAGCAGACTTGTTTTTCAAGGAAGTGGTCAGATTGCATGGATTACCTAGGAGTATTGTTTTAGACAGAGATACAAATTTTGTTGGTTACTTTTGGAGAACACTTTGGAAGAAGTTAGTTCTACTTTTCACCCATAGACTGATGGACATAAAGAGGTAGTAAACATGAGTTTGGGAAATTTGCTGAGATGCTTGGTTGGAGAGAAGACCGGAAGTTGGGATTTAGTCCTTGCACAAGTAGAGTTTTCTTACAATAATTCAGTAAACAGGGGTACCGAAAAGACACCTTTTGAGATTGTTACTGGAGTTCATCCTAGAGGTATATCAAAGTTGAGAGACATTAGTATGAAAGATAAAAGGAGTGCAGAAGTAGAGGAATTTGCAAAACATATGAAGACAATGCATACTCAAGTGAAGGAGCAATTGGAAGATATGAACTAGAAGTATAAGGAGAAATAAGATGAGAAGAGGAGACATAAGGAGTTCTAAGTTGGAGATGAAGTGATGGTATATTTGAGAAAGGAAATATTTCCAGTTGGCACATACAATAAGTTGAAGATGAGGAAGTTTGAACCCTGTAATATTTTAAGGAAATTTGATTCAGGAAATGCATATGAAGTGGAGTTACTAGATGACATGGGTATATCACCTATATTCAACATTGCAGATCTGTATTAGTACCATGAAGTAGAATTTAGTGAAGGAATTGAAGAAAAATTGGGGAATTAGTTTCCTAAACAAAAGTTAGATGAGATTGAAGAGATTTTGGATATTAGAGATGGGAGGAAAACTCGTGGAAGACAGTACAAAGAATATCTTGTGAAGTGGAAAGGTAGACCAGTGGAGGATTCTTCTTGGATTTCTCAGGATGAGGTAGACCGTCTTGGTTTTCCTTTAGCCCCTGCAAAGTGAGGGACTCACTTTTAAAATAACCTCTGATGTCTAATGCAGGAGCATCCTTGGTTCTTGGTAATCTTGCATCAACCAAAAATATTTTCTTTCAATTTTTGTTCTTGTTCAGTTCAAGTTGGTAGATTCAGTATTTCTTCATAGTTGCTCATCAGACCCTATGGATCTATGTTTACATCATGGACATGTTCATTTTCCTTATTCCAAGATTTGAGCACAATTGGATTTTTTTCCTGCAAGTTATCGCTTCTAGATTTTGTGATAGTTTCTTGAACCGACACCAAAATAATTTCAAACCTAACGGCTAGTTCGATCACTTGTGGATGTTTCCCGTAACTTGCGGATCCTTACGGTGTGATTCAAATTATTTCATGGAGTGTTCCCGACCTTAATTTTATGTCCACACTTCATCCTATGCATTCACCGAGGAGTAATTAAAATTTGAGGCCGACCTATTCATGCACACATTACATTTTCTCTCATTGGAGATTGTAATAATCTTTGGCCGACGTGGAAGATTCTAGATCTGTAGATATGATATAAAGCTTGTAATAGATCATTAGGATACTAGAAGTGGATTAGTTAGATAGAAAATCAAATTTGAGATGTTAGAATTCAGCTCGCATTAAGGAGCATATAGGAATATTGTATTTTGGGCATGCTGTATTGGGCTTGTGAGCCGAATCTGTAAGCCCGAATGTTGCCGGCCGATTGTAATTGAAATTTCTATTAATGAGACTGTTTGAATCTACATTTTCCTCCATATTTTGTGTTGCTTCTATTATGTAACTCTTGCTGCAAATTCCAGATTGTTCTCTTTGAGGACCCTCCTACCATGGCTGCACCATTCACTATCAACCTTCACTATCACCCTATCATATATGAATATATGACTTGATCACTTCAATGATGAAGTAATTATGTATCCTAGGATCATCAAGCCTCCAAGAATATGAACACCAACTTCAAACATAATTCTTAGAGATATAATAAATGGATGATCTGTAACCCATTCGTCACACATAAGGTTGTAATTTCTCTCTCTATTTTGCATCTTTAGATAAGATTGACATGTATGCAAATCTTCCCTTATAGATTGAATAAATTGTTTTTGATATTTTAGCAATGATTGAGTTACATTAATGTGGTTATGAAGCTAGTCCTTGTGACTACTTTCATTAGGGAATGGTTTATACTAGAACTTTTTGTAAAATATTTTCTTAGGTTCATTCACAAGTAAAACTACCTTCCCATTTTGATCATATTGTGGACACACTACTCAACCCATCATCTATAAGATGTCTATGATAGGAAAATCAACATATCTTTTCACTTTGCCATCATAATACTATTTTCCCTTGATTATTATAAGGTGATATGGCATTTTTACACCCCATGCCAATGTTCTTGTGTAGATAAGAACTTGGATTTTGTTGTTGAAGAACAACTCTTCAACCAAAGACCTGTCATGATCATTTAAACCGAAATGGTGCAATATTATACCAAATTGCAGTGCATGTCTCAAATATATATATGTAACTTGTGTAACTAGCATTTCAAAGTTTCTTTCTTCAAGAAAATTAAGAAATTATTTTGCAAGTTGGAGTTTTTTCTTTTATTCAGGCCACACGACAAGAGGATATGGTGAAGGTTGTGGATTTCTTCTTTACACTTGTTCATTGCAATATCTTGAAGGCTTCTAAAGTCTCTTTCTCAATAAATCCATTTTATGCATTTCCTATAATCGTTACATTCCATGAGATAACATCTCTCCAAAGCATGTTGTCACACCATCCATAATGCCTTGTTTATTTGCCTATGCTTCCATACATATATGTCACACGTATTGAAAACTCTATTATCAGACAAAAATAAATCTCCTTTGATTTTTCTTTATTGTATATCCATGCTGTGTTAAAAAGTTCTCATTCTGGCATGCAGGAGGGGAGTATTCTATCAAAATTTAAGGGCATTAAACTATGCTTCACTTCATCCTCGTTAATTTGAATAGAGTTATTAACCTTAGAGAGAATCTCACAACAAAAAATAAGACTTAAGCTTTCAAAACTCCATTAGATATGACACTTTTGAAACCAAGTCTAACACCCAATAACAAAATAAATTTCCTTCTATAAAGATTTATAAAAGGTGTTTGATAATGTTTGATATGTAATCCATAACAATAACTTTGAAAACTTGCACATTTGAAAAGCCTAGATCAAAATTTTGAATGTAATGTACAACTTTTTTTAATTTCACAACTTTGAAGATTTAAGACTCTTGATTTACATCATCTTTAATTCATAAAATTTGTTCATCAAACTGATTTAGAAAAGTGTCTATAAATATGTCAAGTTCACAAACAATTTTTAATACATAATTTTTTCTCAGGTCAATATTTTTATATGAAACTTTGACACATGTAAAATAATATCATGAACCTCCTTGCCAATAATTTTAGCTCCAACTTCAATACAACTTTTGATTTAATTGTTTACATAAATAGGTTGGTGTAAACTTAAATTTTTAATATCTCACAAATCAAAAGGATTTTTGGCCTAAAAACTTGTCACATTAGGTGAAATGAAGTCATGAACACTCACATAAAAGGATTTTGCACCATATTTCATGGATTTTGATATTTAATTATTTCCATAAATTTTGATAAGTTGTATCACTACTTTTGAGGGTTTTGGTTGAAACAACAAGTGTTTTGCTTCAAAATGGTGAGAAATTAAACACTTGAGGGTAACCAAGGATTTTTTAATATGAACTAATTAACACAAGGATTAATACACAAAAAAATTAAAATTTGAAAAGTTTAAAATGGGGCTAATACTACTCCTTAAGGTACCTATATTTATGTGAAAATTCCATTTAGACTAAAGAATGCAGGTTTAACTTTCATAAAAATAATAGATGTTTCCTTTGCAAGCCTCATTAAAGAAATCATGTTGTGTACTAGGATAACCTAAAAATCTACTCCAAGGAAAGGAAAGATCATTCCAACACTTGGAGATAACTTTGGAAAGGTGGCTTGAGTATGGTATTTCCTTAAATTCAAAGAAATGCATAGTTAGAGTGGAAGAAGGTAATTTGTTAAGCCACATTATATTGAAATATGGGGTGATGATATATCTAGAAAGACTAAAGGCAATCTTTATTCCCAAGCCTCAAATATGAAAAGGTGTGCAATGCTTCTCTAAGAAAATCAACTTTGTTAGGAGGTTCATCCCTAACTTTGTTGAGAAGATCAAGACAATCTCAAAAAAATAAAATAAAAAATAATTAATCACATGGAGTGATGAACTAATTGATGCTTTTGTGATTATCAAGGAAGCTATTAAAGAAGTGTTTTTTTGGCGAGTCTAAACTATTCCAAGTATTTCCAACTTCATAATTTTCTTCCTTCTATACAAGTGTTATTATGGTGCTTCAAAAGAACAAGGATGGATATGAACAACCTATTCTATTCTTTAGTAAGTCTTTATGCTAGAAATTATGATCTTAGGATACTAATTACTATAAACAAAAAATAAAATAAACAAATTGGGAATTGTATAAGCACAAATTTTACACATTACACAAGATATACACGGGGCAAACCTTTTTGAATAAAAACCTCATAAAGCACTATTTTATTAAACACTTACAAAAAAAAATCTATTAAAAAATCTATTGAACTTGGGGACACTCCTCTACATACTTCCACATGGCCAATAATACCTCTTGTGCATATTGATACAACCCACTATAAATCTCCAAATTCACATTCTCTCAAATGAGAGAGAACCTCCTTAAATATAGGAGAAAAGCTGGCATAATACCTGAAGGGGTATTAGTCACACCTATTCAACAACCACCATTCATAAATAATTAATAATCTAATGGCTATTAGATTATAATTATTTTAAATGAGATATGCTTAATAAAGCATATAAAATATAAGGTTTTATAACCTTATATTAGAAAAATATATAAATGTTATAAGGGTATTGACCCCAAACAACATTATGTTCTAACAATCCCTCTTAATTTTAATAGGGGCATCACATGTTAATTTCTACAAAAATAAAAAAATGAAGTGCCCTAGTAATGTAGGTCTTCTTTGATAGTGATAAATAGGGAGACACATATATGCCAAATTGAAGATCATATACTCTGGACTACATGAAATTCATCTCGTCATAATTTATAATCCTACTGTTTTAAAAATGATGCCATATATGAGGTCTTATAAAAAAATGGAGCTCGAGTCTACTCAAATTAGCCTCACCCCAAGTTCATTGCATAGTGCTCATAGGAATTATATGATACAATTCTTTTACAAGTGGAAGATTTATAGAGGGAAGAATTTTATAATATGTCTAAAGGACTTAATAAATCCTAAAGGTCTTATGTTATTCCTGTTAAGACTTAAATATAGATTTAACTTCTAGGTAGTATCATTGCCATGCACACTCCCCTTTAATGGAATCACCTTAAGGCCAATAATTGATCTAAATTTGGAGAATTTTGCATTGCATAATGGTATTATAAAAAATGTCTCCAACTTGATTTTTAATTTGGAAATATTGCGGATAAATATCACTATGTAATACCTTCTCACATATGAAGTGAGATTGAATTTCAATATGTTTAGATCTCTATTGATAAACAAGATTCTTAGCAAGTTCAATACAACTTTCATTATCACATAGTAGTGTGGTATTGTATTTGATTCCATTTGAATTTGTTTTAGAAGTCAGTTAATCCAAATAGCTTCTTCAACTACTTCAAAAGCACTTTGATTTTCAACTTGTTACAATTGATTATGTTTTAGAACTCCATGTGATTGCACCCATGCTGATTTTAAACATATATCTAGGAGTGGATTTCTGATCTATGTAATCCTTTCTCTTGAGTGAATGCCCATGATCTCCAATGTGCTTTTCTCTCTTTGTAAATGAAATTATTTGGTAAGACTAAAATCTTTAGTTATCAAATAGTAAGGTGGTACTTTTACAAGTATCCAGCTAAAACTCTTCCATAAATATTCAAAGCCTCATTGATTCTTCAAGAGATACTTTTGTATTTTGTCCTTTTGATTTAAAAATATAGAATATATATTTTTAAAGTATTACTACATACATGGAAGAGCACTTGCACCATTTATTTAATTACATAGTTTAAAATAGAATCACAAAATAGTTAGTAGCACAATAATCAAGTAAATTTGATTCTTGGTATAGGAATAATAAGTATCGCGATTAATTATACGCATTTGTCATTTGCTAAAAAGCATTAAATATTACACATAAATCTAGAATATAGTCAATTTGGTTATAGATAATCTTATTATCATTAACAGGGAGATCATATGAGTTTTCCATAAACATAAGTATGAATAATTTGTCATGTCTCTTTTAAGAAAAAAACTAGTTATGCTACTAAAAATATACTAGTGATAAAAAATGCAATGGGTGAGCTCCTTTCTAAGTTTATGCTTCAAATATTTAATTAGAGCAATAGCCACCCATTACATGTAGGTTATTTTATACCCAAGGAATTTAGAGTAAATATTGACCTCCTTAGATAGTTGTGAAAAAACCTATCATCTCTTAACTTCATAATATATTTATCAAGAAAGAAGTTCCTTTATCTCCTACTTCACTTCCTACAATTATTGCATACAAAATTACAACTCTAATAACAAAAATTTAACACCTCTACAATTCTAAACATTCTTATTCCCTTGTCAAAGATATAATTTGTAGGCCATATTTGATAGATGTGAAGACTATTGCATTTATGCCAAATACAATTGTGAAATATATTTTCACTTAATAAGAGACCTCAAGTAAGAGATGCATATGGGTCAATAAGATACAATAATATGATATAGATGTATAGGTTACAAAATTGATTAGAAGTCAAGGTCTAGTCAAATTGATGGTAGATGAAAATTTGGATGTAAGTACAATTGATGAGGTAAATTTAAATTTTCAATTCATAAAGAGGATCCATGACATAAGGATACTATATTTTACAAAGAGAACATTAAATGTTCCCTAGGAATGAGTGATAATCAATAGAGAATACTCAATTTGCAATATGAAAAGGTATGTGTTGGTACATAATGATTTAATGTTGAGAGATCACAATGGGATGTTACTAAAAAATTTAAACCAAGAACAAGCAAATAAAGTGATGAATGAATTCCATCAAGGATATGGTTGAGATAATGAGAAAGTGTGATGCTTACTAAATATTTCAAGAAATTTTAAGTATGTAGGTTCTATATCTCTTCTATTGGATGGTTGAAGCTTATTTTAAGTAGTGGGCTATTAACTTTATAGGAGAAATTGAAGAAAGATCAAGCAATGGATATAAATAGATTCTTGTATCCATTGACTACTTCATCAATGGGTTGAGGCAATTCTAACCCATAATAATATATAAGGTGGTATTTGAATTATTACTAAACAATTTAATTACCATGTTTGGTGTCCCTACACGAATCATTACATAATGCTATATGTTTTAGATCCCATGACATCTCAATTTTATGCACTAGGTATGGAAGCTAATCTCATTCAATCATCCCCTTAACATCCCATGGAAAATGTAAAATTTGTGTCTAATAACAAAAGTCTCATGAAAATTATTAGAAGAAAATTAGCTATGAATAAGAAAAAATGGTTTGATAAGTTGAAGTATGCATTGTGGGAAAATAGAGTAACTTACAAAGAATCTATTGTTAAGATCCCATTTGAATTAGTGTATGGATTAGATGCTAATATGCCAATAATATTGGATATGCTAGTGTATGAGTTGCTACATGATGTTGAAGGAGAAGAAAATGATGCAATTTCTCAAAGAATATTGGAGCTAATTGGAGTGGGTGAAGATATAATGATTGCACATAAATAGTTGTTGTCATTCAAGCAAACAATGAAGTATCTATTTGACAAGAGGGCACTTCAAATAAATTTCCATGTTGGTGATATGGTCCTCATATATAATGCTAAATTAGAGGATAAAGAAAAGCATGGGAAGTTTGATCCTTTGTGGCTTGGTCCATATGAATTTATAGAGGATTTTGGTCATGTTGACATGGTTTACAATCACGTGCAAATCATATAAAATTCACAACAAATATTACTCCTCTTAAAATACAATTTTACTTCTAAAATATAATTTAATTACCCCAAGGCTTTAATTGTCAAGTCTTGACTCACTAGGTTGCTCATAGGTTCGTTGTGTACTATTTTACAAAGGGATTTTATGGTTCAAAAGTCTTAAGAATATGATAAATTTATGAGATTTTTACAAATATTTAATAAAATTGCATCCAAGACATATAGTTTAGTTGTCATTATAAAGTATTTACAAAATCATCAACAATTTTATGAATCTTTCAAAAGATTCAAAGAAAATAAAAAAGGAAAAGAAAGGAAAGAATGGTTAGGATTTTAAATTCCTAGAATGATTGCACACATATACTTCAAAATAATAAAGAGACATCATAAATGATTTATGCTTCACAAAAATTACTCACAATTAGTAAAGAATTCCAAGAAAATTTCTCAAATTAAGATAGGGATCACAATATGCCCAAATAATGGCATAATATTATGATATTTCATAATATTGAAAATATATTTACAAGTCATTTGAATTTTGCAAAGTATATGATTTGTCTGATGTCACAATTGCAATTCTAAAAGTATACATAAACAACATTAATGATCTAATTAAATAGAAAACATGAAGTAAGAAAACTAATGACAATTGTTCATTAATTTCTCCACAAGTATCAACATTTTTTATACTAAGATAGTATAATGAAAGACCTTTTATAGAAATAAGACACCAAAATTAGTTACAAATTATGGTAAATATTGCATCATGAGAATAGGCAACGATGAGCACACAATTATATTAAGATGGGGGTGGATTAATATAATACAATCTTTTTCAATTAAAAATTCATTAACCATAACAATAACAACCATGCAAGATCTAACAATTAGGAACACAATAAGAAAACCAAATTTACGTGGTAACTCTTACAAGAGAAAACCACGGTAAAATATTGCTTTCATATAAATCTCTTTTATATTCTTTGTAGGTCCAACCTACATGAGACATTGATTCCCACAATTGAAAACCTACTCATCAAGAGACTCCAATCTCTTTGATTTGAGGCACCAACCTCATTCTGTGTGGGACACCAACCCGTCCAGTACACCTTCAAAATATTGCTTCTTTAACAAATGATGAACAATTGATTTTCTTCATAAAATATTCTTGTAAATGATATAATCTTCACAAATTTTATACACTTCATTTTATATACTTTCCTCTTTCAAGTATGCATACTCATACTGTCTTAGATCTGCATATGATTCTTTTAAATCTGTATGTACAAACTCATATCTTTGTTGGTGTATATGTTTTATCTTCAAAACTCTTCACTATATACAAAATATGCATTTATTACACTTCAATTTCCTAAATAAAATCTGAATATACTCTTCGCAAGAATCTAAACATATTCTTCATTACTCCACCATTCATTATAAATCTGTCATAATTATCTTCTTTTATATTCTTGATATACAGATCTATTGATGTAGAGTCTGATATATCTTTTTATCTTTTACACACATCTTTCTCCACACATTTCAATAATTATTTATATCATTGCATGTCTAAATGAAGTGATACACCTCTTTGAAAGATAACGACTTTTAAAAAAGTCATGACTCCTTTTTAATTAATAGTTTTCTCTCCAAGCTTGATCACTATATTTTACATATATTAATGTTAATCACTGCTCCTACAATAGTAATTGTTTCCCTTTGTAACTTTTATTAGATAGATTGTTGTCTTTTTATAATTAAAATCAGAACACACCTCTTCATAATTATCATATATTAATCAATTATAATTGCTTATTTTTGAAACATAAAATTGTTGTCTTTGAGATGTTAATTGCTCCACCTTTTGACTTTTTTCTTTTTCTAATTTTTGTCTTTATGTGTCTTTTGTCTTTTCCTTAAAATTACTGCTCCTTTTTAGTCTTCTCCTCTTCTCTAACTTGGGTGATCCATTATATATAGACTTAATTTAATTTTTATTTTCCAAGTGGGATGCCACTATAAGTAGATCAGATCGATAATTTTAAAAATACTTATTTAATTTTTAAATCACAATGACCAACATTAATAAAGATACTTTTAATTTAATTTCATTGTTGTCTTTTATAATATTTTGATTGCTTCCTTTTCTCATGTAGTTAATCGGTAATTTATATTATGAATAATGTACTTTTGCTCCATATCACATGTAATAAAACACTAAAGTGATTGCTACTTTCTTCATATTAATTGCACCACTCTACAAACATATGAATAAGTTAAGTCTTTGTCTTTTATTGATTGTAATTGCTGCTTATAAAATTGAATCTTACTACCTCATCATAAACCAATTGTATCACACAAGTTTAAATCTTAAACTTAATCTCTTTTCCTTTAGTCTTCCACTCTTACTTTTATTGTTATCCAAACTAGGCCACTTTATATCGTCATTGATTGATCATTAATATCAATTCAAACTACCTCTAGATCTTATCATTCTCAAATCATCTTGATATCAATGACAAAAACACATGATCTTGTCCATACATATTTTGACATCAATGAAATCCATATTGCCCATGCACCTTTGACATCAATGACAACATTTCCAACAACAAATAAAAAGATAAAGGAATATTTAAATGACTTCAACAACTTTAATTGCCAACTAGAAAAGTCTTCTTTGGTGCAAATAATTTGAAAATACCCAATGAAAATAGATTCTTCACAAATATCTTACATAAATAAAATTGGAAGTAAGAATCCCATTGGGATGGTTCTAAGGAAAGACTTTGTAAAATTGGATGAGGATAAAAAAATCTACAAAACTTGATATCCTCTTTTGTAGCTTACCCCTCTACTTTTCTATCTATTTTTATGGCGATTTCTCCTCCTTTTATGGTTTACCTTCTTGTATAATCTTTAAAATTGATCAAGGATTTATTCATTTTATTTCTACCATGATCTTGCATAAACTTTCATCTATACTAGTACATTTTATATGTGGACTAATTTTTTTAGATTATATATTTCTTAGACTTTTTTTCCTCTAGTACTTATTCTTTAAGTCATGGCCTCTACAACCTTGCACATCACTTCACCAAAATTTGTAGATTTATCTTCAAGGGTGATGTTGAATACCTTCTTGATTTCTACTAATAAAACATCATCATCCTTGACATCGTTTTGATTACAATATAATCCTATCAACTTCTCAATAATAGTCAGCTCTTTAAACTTTAGATCAGTAGCTAACTACCTCAATTCTTTTATTTTGTCAATACACTCTTTGAGGAGCCGATCTTCCCAATTCAACTGTTCTATCTAATTTCTTATGTGTGTGATGGATTCATTGGTAAAACCATTCTCCCTCATGATTAAGTAAGACTTTTGATTTCCAACAATCTTGGAAGTTCTATCTCATTTTTCTTTAACCCTTGCTCACAATATTTTATTAACATTATTATAATATCCTCCCAGTTGAAAAATTCTTCCCATTTTTCAAAGGCTATTGCTATCTTGAGAATTTATTCTCCTTTCAATATCATTTTTATCATCCACTCTTTAGTTGCTATACTTATATTCTTCATTTTATCAAGGGAGGGGACTTCTTGTTGGGACAAGAGAATTGGAGATGTGGGAATTTGTTCTATGAACTACAAAGGACTAGTCAATTAATTTAAATGTCCTTGTAGATTAGTAATTAATTTCTTAAGCCCCAATTTATTTTTCTTATTTATTTGCATCCTAGAAGCAACAACATCCACATTTCCCTTTAGCTTAGTCATCTCTTATTCTCTAGTTGAATACCCCAAATTGATGGTAGAAAGATATTCCCTAGGAGTTATCTCATGCCAATCCTTTGATACCATGGAAGTATAAATTGTGTTATTCTTGATCCAAAACATCCCTTGTGATGGAATATAAAACCTTAGCCTCTCTTTTGTGCTTAGGTGTGTCAATTTGTTGTACTTAAATTTTTAAATTAATTAATACTACTTCAGCTTGACCCCTCCTTTAAATCTTATTTGCTAACCATGCTAGAGTAGTAGGTTCTTGTCTAATTTCTTTTACTTATGGCCTCTCAAGTGACCCTTTTTAATCAAACCTTTCGCTTGTGCTTGCTTTAACTATATCCTTATGTAGTGTTAAAAATTGTCACCCTTGACAATTTCACACTATGTTTTGCTCCCCCTTAAATTATTGGACTTGATTGAACCCCTAATTTCCTGAAATATGCATTCCATGGATTATTTTACCATTTTTTGATAAAATTGCAAGCATAGAACAAATACATTTATTTAATGCTTTCCCCCCTGCACCTAAATCCCAAAAAATAGGGCCAGGATTGGGATGCCCTTGGGCGGATCTATCCCCCTATTTTGTCAGGGTCAAAATTCAAATATGTTAGTGTTGAAATTTTATCATTTTCAATTCAAGTTGCAAATATCAGCTATTGGGATTTGTTGTGTGAAAATTAGAATAATTGCATATAAATATTTAGTTATTGCATCATTTTGAAATCTAACAAGGAACAACAAGAAGCAAGAGGCAAAAATTATTATCGAGAGCACTATCAAGAAATTCAAGAGCAACATTTCAGAGCTTTATTGTAGTAATTCAAGATCAAAGCACCATGTCAAATCATATATGAGTTTATGCATGCTCATTTTATCATTGTTTGTGAAGGCTAATCCTTGTTGCAGGTCTCCAAGCAATTCAAGCAATTAAGAAAGAAAGATCCAAGAGGTCTTGAGGTGATGTGTATGACTTCATTTCTTTAAGGAAGCCATTGAAGGGTGGTGAGTTGCAACACTTTTTTGATTCATCATTCCTTCCTTTCATTTATCTTTCCTATCATTGACATTTCCATTGCGGAAGTAGAAACACTAACATGAGGTTTGACTAAGGCAAGCACCTAAATGACACAACCCTTACTCTCTCTTTGAATGTGTAGGTTTTAGGTTTGGAGAGGATTAAAGGAAGTTTGAAGATCATTTATCCATTATTACATTCAAAACCCTACACCTTGTCAACTCACAAAAAATCACCTACAAAATTATTTGAAGTGATCCAACAAGTTTGCAAGTGGGAATTAGGAACTCAAATTTGAAATCAGAGGACTGTGAAAGCAGATCCAAAATAGTCCTACAAGGACAAAGATCCCCTTGGGTGGATATGTCCTCCTATAGTTATTGAATTCAAATTTATAGGATAGGTGCACAATATTCTACCCTTCTCAAATCCACTTGCAAATCTCTATTACAGTGTATCAATTGTCAAAATCTTGCAATTTTCATATTAGGGAACATAGTCTAATTAGGTTAATCAAGGAAAATAAATTCCAATTCATATCCAATACCCACAAATATTCAAATCCAGTTCTTATTGAATCACCTATGTGGTTGAAAGTCAATCTAAATACCTTGTTGATTTGCGTCCTAATGAAACCCTAGAAAAATGAATTTGATCCTAGGTTCTTTGCATTAGACTTAGGATCACCTTTTTCTATATTTCACCTTATTATGTTCCTAATGTACTTCCTTTATTATTTTGTCTTGTCTCGAGGAGGTTCTTGTTTCTTGTTGATCTAGTTGTTGTTCAATCTAAACTTCTACTTAAGAGCTTTTATTTGTTTCACTTGTCTCTACAAAAACATGCCATTTATTTGGCTCATCAAAATCCTTAGGTACCTTTGAATTAATTTTTTGAATAATTGATGGTGAACTAGAATCTAACTCTTTATTTACTTCCTCGATAATGCAATTAGGAAAAAGAATCTCATTGCATTTTCTCAAGTTTTTTTGAGCCTGAATTATTTTTCCCTCAAGTACCTTCTCTTTTATAATTGGTACTTAATGTTCAATAGATGCTTCTTGAACTATTTCCTATAAAATTTTAGATTCTTCTCTCCTATCATTGCTAACTTCAACCTGAGATAAATTTTCTTCCTCCAATTCCTTGGCTATCCTGATCATGTTGGACATGGAAAGGGGGGGCATGAATAATGTTTTCTTGGTTGGTTAGGAAGTGGGGGTTGAAACATTATTGGTTTCTTACCTTTCAATGTTGTCGTTGGAGATTCCTATTCTATAGTGTCTTCCTAAAGAAATTATGTAATAATAGGGGCTACATGTGTTTGGGTGGTGGTTGATGTGGTTCTTTGTAATTTGAGAGTAGGCATAGTTCCTTGGACAACCTAATCTATAACTAGTATAGAACTTTGTAGTTGAGAAACAATAGTAGTTGTACTCTCTATAATTGCTATAATTGTACTCAAAGGTTCATTGTGTACTATTTTATAAAGGGCATTTATGGTTCAAGAGTCTTAAGAATAGGATCAATTTATAAAAGATTTATAAATATTTAACAAAATTACTTCCAAGACATATAGATTAGGTGTCATTCCAAAGGATTTACAAAATCATCAATATTTTGATCAAGTTTTCAAAAGATTAAAAGAAAATGAAAAAGGGAAAGAATAGAAAGAATAGTTAGGATTCTAAATTCCCATAATGAATGTACACATATACTTCAAAATTACAAAGAGACATCATAGACAATTTATGATTCACCAAAATTACTCACAATTACACATAAATGATGTATAATCCTAAAGAGATTTCTCAAGTTAAGAAAGAGATCACAATATGTGGCGACCAATTCACCAAAATTACTCACAATTACACGTCAAATGAAAAAAATGACTTTGTAAAACCCTAATTTTGGAAACTTCCAAAAATCTTGTTATAAGCAGCTAGAATGTAAGTTGTGGTGTGTGGAATTCACGAGATTGTAATCTATTTTGCACTGGATAATAAAATCATTGGGTGGCTAAGTTTTTGTGGATGTAGCCCATATTGGGTGAACCACATTAAATTTCCGTGTTGATCTCTTTTGTGTTATTCTTCATTATTATTTCTAGGTTATTTAATCTGCATATAATTGTTAATTTTTATTGCTTCGATCTGCCTGAATCCTAACACAATATACCCAAATAATGGCACAATATTATGATATTTCATAATATTGAAAATATTTTTTCAAGTTATTTAAATTTTATAAAGCATATGAATCGACTAGTGTCAAAATTATAAGTTTGAAAGTATGTATGAATAAAATTACTGATCTAATTAAACCAAAACCCTAAAGGAAGCAAACTAATGAAAATTATTAATTAATTTCCTGACAAGTATCAATAATTTTTTATCCCAAAATAGTAGAATGATGGGCCTTTTATATAAATAAGGTGCCAAAATTAGTTACAAATTCATGGTCAAGATTACACATGAGAATATATTGTTACAAATTAAAAGATAAAGGAATATGTTGAACACATGGAATACTGAGAGGGGGGGTGAATCAATAGTCACTGAAATTCATTAACTTCTTCAATTTTAACGTCCATTCAAAGCATCATATTAAACTTGCAGTAATGGAAATGAACATATAAAGCATGCATTGCATAAATGAATACAAGAACACCAGATTTACGTGGAAAACCATTGAAAGGGAAAATCCACAATAAGGATTTGCTCACAATATATTATAACTAGTTACAATGTAGATTATAGAATGGTGGACTCATTGTCCAAGGAATCACTATCTAGAAAGAAAGAATGGCTCGTTGTTAGTGGCTTACTACCAAGGGATCACTTCCCAGAATATAAAAAAGATAGAGGAAAGGGTGGCTCACTGCCAAAATGAATTGCTAATAATGCATTTGCAACATGTCGAAGATATAGTTCCAATTAAGCTTTGAAAACTGACTTAACACACTTCATACTTCACCACTACTCCTTTCACACTTCACACTACATAATATTTCTTTCACACACTCTACACACACATATCATCCTTCACACAATGAATCAACCTTGCATATACACCACAACCAACCAAAACATCAATTAGGATGACCTAATTGCATAAACCATGTACCGCACAACTTGTTGGCTCAAAAATCCATTCCACACACTTTGAAAAATGAACTAAAATGTGTACACCTCAAAAATAGTTTTTCATGACCTATAATCACTCCCATAAATCTACTCCTTACATACTTCAACTTCGCACAACACCAAAATCCTTAGGTCAAAACCACATATCAAAACTGGTGAAGTAATAACTAAATCAACCAACTGTTCATTCACAACTTGACATGCGAACCACCAAAACACTTTCCACTTGGAGTGTAAATACTTTTGACATCTATAAACACTTCCACAAAACCACATAGCATAATATTCATCCACGGTGGAATGTGGAGCATTCCAATATGCACTATGTACCAGTAACACTGCCATTACAAAGATCAATACTCTCTCAAAATTATCTTCAACTACAGAAGACATAAAACCTTGAAACTTTGGATCTAAACAAACTTCAATACACATCATCAACACCTAAAAACTACATGACAAGATATTTCATAGTGGAGCAATGCAAACCACAAAACTGGTTCATTGGAACACTGAAATTGCACTCTAAGACTTAGCCAATTATCCACACCATTTGGTCTACTCCAAACCAACACTTCTGCATTTCTACAATGGGTTGACATCAATGACAACATAATACAACATCCATGCACCATCATGCTCATGTTTCCAAAAATCTCTCCCTTTGTCATTAATGGCAATGTACTCTCACTCTCCAAAATTTCTCAAACTACTCCCAAAACATTCCCCCCCTTTGACATCAAGGGCAAAGGAATCACTATATCACTCTCCCTAACTGATATATACATGAGATTATCTCCCCCTTTATTCTTCTCTTCTAGACTCAACATAATTTCTAACAATCTCTCCCTTATTTGCATCAAAGTGTCTCCCCCTAATAATGCTATTTACCAAAAAATGACCAAAAATGTATCGCAACACCATCAACTCCTACATATATACATTGAAATAAATAAAATACATATGCAAACATAAATGTACACCTTCAACTAGCATAGGGTAAAATACCCTTGCAAGACACCTTCAGTTTGGCAAGGAGTGCTTCCCAGTCTCTCTTAGCTATCTCTCAATCCTTCTTAGTGAAGGAAAGCAAGGAATTCTAACTTTCATACTACACATGGAGGTCTTCTCCTTCTTCTAGAGAACTGGGCACCAGATCATTTTATGTCACTTTATCTACACTAGCTAAAAATCTAGTTAATGATATAAGTCTTGCACTTACCAAATCTTTGAGCTGGTTGTACTGCATTATGATCTTCTCTTTTTTTTCATGCTATAGGAAGAATTGGCCATGCATATTTTCAATTACTACCCTTGTTGCACCATCTGCATCATTTTTTGGATCATATGCACCAAAGGCCTGAGCAATTTGTGATTCAATTGAGTCCATTTGATATTTTATGCTCCTTGTAGAAGTAGGCCATTTCAAGCAAAACTGAAACAATACTTTAGCTTCTTCCAAGTATTTTTGTACTTCCTTCAAGTTACCTTGTAACTTGCCATGTGTTGCACTGCATTTATCATAAATATCAATCAATCTCTTATTTTTGACCTTCTTTTCCATTTCCTTCTCCAATTTTCTTCTAAACCAGTAGAATATACCTTAAAGGAATCTAACATCAACTTCAAATTTTGTACACCAGACAAGGAATCATCAATAGTTGCTCTAGGAATGCTGTCCTACAACACCTTTACTACTTCTACCATTTTTACACTCTTTTGGTGTGTTTGAAGTATTTCTTTCCTTACAGAGGCATGGAAAGCATCACCAAGCTGTAAATTATGTAGGGGAGAAATCTTATCCATATCTATATGTCCTTGTTGCATTGAAATCTGTAGGATCTGTGCAGAAACCACTGGTTCAAACTGAAGTTGCATGTCCAATAAATATTTCAAAGCATCCCCAGAAGCTCTAGAGGATTCACCAATAGTTTTAGCACTTTCTCCTTCCTTCTTCTCACTCTTCTCCTTATCTCCACTAGTAGAACATTCTTCAACATTCTTTTCTTCTTCTATGGATTTCTCACCATTTGGAGGAGGCAAGCTTTATTCTTTTTGTGCCTCTACCTTCTCTGGGTCTTCTTGTTTATCTTCTTCTCTTTGCTCAACATCTTTCTCCATATCCAAAGGGGGAAAATTCTGTTCAATATGAGCATCATCCTTCTTCGAGACATTCTGTTTATCATCTTCCTTTTCTTCTTCAACAAAATTCTCCACATCCAGAGGGGTATCATTTGTTACCATGTATTCTTGTACATTCTCATCCTTAGACACATGCTCGTGTTGTTCATTGTCAGTTTCATTTCTTTTTGGGATAGATGTGTCATGCTACTTTTGATCTTCACTATTCAGAGGGACTCCCAACCCTTTAGCAAGTTATTCAACCTTTTGCGGTGTCTCTTTCCTCAACCTCTCAATATCTTCTTTGTCTCTTCTCATAAGAGTGTTAACTTTTTGTTTTGTCTTGAACATCTTACTGTATGACTTAGACAACTTGTGTCTATCTTCTTGGGACAGTAAAGAACCAATATTCTCCAAGGAAAATTCCTTTATCTTTGCATCTTCTTCAATGGATTCTTGCCTTCTTGCAGTCAACACATCCTTTAGATCATCAAAAAATTGATCTTCAATCTTATCTAAGCTAGTGTCAAATGTTACCATATACTTGACTATAGCCTCTTCTATTGTTGCCTTATCTTCATCATTTTCTTCTGAAAACAATTTAGCTGTCTCTTCCAAAAGACAAAAATCTACAATACTCTTAAACAATGCTTCCAATTTTAAGGGACTATGTTCCCTAATCAAAGGAGTCTTTTATTTCTTCTTTTCCTTACCTCTAGTTGATTCTTCGTTTACTCTTGGCTTAGATCTCTTTCTCTTCTCTAGAAAACAAATCCTTTCTTTTCTTTCTCTACTTCTTCACTTTCAGTGTCAATTATATCATCTTTTCTTCTCTTTGCATTGGTCTCTTCCCGAGAGACTTGATATCTTCTTTTCCAAACCAACTGGGGTCCTTCTTCTTCTTCTTCTTATTCTTCACAACTGATATACTTATCCCTAGTAGCCTTTTCTTTTCTTCTCCTTTTAGGAGTCTTCTATGCTTCAAGGGTTATAGATGTTGCTTTCTTCTTGGAACTCTCTATAGCCTATGTTTCAGAGGACTTAGGAACACTACGAGAGGGGGAAGAGGTCCTAATTGACCTTCTTGTACTAGAGTACCTTATGGAGCAATAGTAGTGGCTTTGGACTTCTCCATAGAACCCTTAGGTGGGTTCACTATCTCCTCCAATTGAGCTTTCATCTTCTCAATATTCTTCTCAATGTCCTTATTTTCCATATTTACCTGACTAGATTTATCTCCATATGTGCCAAATTTGACCACAAATGGATCTCTTGGTTTTCTCAACACAAGGGTGAAATCACAATACCATGTCTCACTTTTTGGCCAAGATGGACATTTATATCAACATTTTTAGCTGAATCTTCACCTTTTGAGACCTATAGCAGCTAAATTTGTGTGTAGATTCTAAATATATATTTTTAATTTTTTTTCTGAAATAAATCATGAATATTTCAACATCTCTTTTAATAACTAGTTTTAAACAGTAAACAACATTTTCAGAAATGAATGTTTATGTCGTCAAACATAACTTTTTTTCTAGAAAGGATAAAATTCTAATTTTTAAAATATAGCTTCTTATAATCAATATCAAGGGCAAGGATATTTTTTCATAATTTTTTGTTACATATTTTGTTTTTATTTAATTTTTGAAGTCATTGTAACTATAATTTGGACATAGGTTTATGTCATCAAACGCAAATTGTTATGTATATATTAAAATCCAATTTTATTTTTTTGGTGAAATGACATCAATACCTAGGAAAAAGGTATTTTTTGAATTTTTTTTACAATGGTTTACTAATTTTCCACCTCTGTAGAATGAAGAACTTGATGTTTGGTGAAAAACCTATGTTTAGTAAAAATTGAAAATTAAATACATGATAAAATGAAAACATATTAAAACTATAATTGTTGGAAGGATCATTTCAAGGGCTATGATCTTGAAAAATATAATTTCTAAATGACTTTATTTAATCCCTCAAAAGGTAAAGAAAAAGTAAAATTTTGCCAACATTTTAATAGGCGCGAAGGAGACTCCACTGTGGGTATGATTTAATACTAGAGGGATTCTATCCAAGGGGGTTTGATCTAAGGGGGTCTTATCTAACCCTCTTCAATTAAAACCCTTTAGATGGAACCTCTCAAGGCTTAAATCATTAATTTTTTTAAAAATAATTGATTTCAGGCAAAAATCGGGATGTCCCAAAAGTGAGACACACTATTGTGGAAACACCCACAACTTTTGCAAAATTGGTAAGGTTTGCTTCAGTTACCTCATATCCAAGCTTCGAAACCCAAACTATTCTGGGTTCAACTACTTCCATAATGTAGTAATCTCTACTAACCATGAAGGTTATATCACTCTTGCACTTTTCAACTACACATGTTGAAATTTTGTACCTTTCTTACATTTTTCCTTGAAATGTCTTAAATAAACCCCACAACATAGAATTTTGGGTTTCTAGGTTTCCCAACCTTCTCAAATGATCTCTTATTTGCACAATAATTGGAATATTATCTAATTAGGCAATGTTCTTTGCTCTAGGCACTTCTCTAAGAAAGTAAAATAACAAATAGATAACTAGGGTACCATACCAGAAGGGGTACTTTGATTCTTTGGTCTTCTATAGGTTCTCCATCAACTGTTGTATTGGGAGCTCACACAAATCAACGTCTTCACCTTTCTTCATCATTTGGTGAGCTATGTGGATTGCGGTGGATGACACAGAGTTCTCTTTGTCTGTATAGAATATTTTGTACCCAATCATCATAGACACATACTTCACCATTGAATCATCTATATCATCCACCATTAGGGATTGTTTATCAAAATTTTCTCTAGTGAGCTTCATTACCACATCATTCATCCACCATTAGGGATCGTTTATAAAAAATTTCTCCAGTGAGCTTCATTACCACATCATTCTTCACAACCTTCATTTTTGGAACTGGTCCATTAGAGAACAACCCTTTAACAACCATAACTGCTTCCTTGTTTATCATGTGCAACATATCCAACCACATGATTTTTTTGTGAATTCATCTCAACATATATTTAACCCACTCATCCTCATAGAAAAAATTGGGAAAGTTATTCCATACATCCAATTTATTATCCGTTAAGCTCTCATATTTAGGTTTTAGTTCAAAATCATCTCCATTTAACACATTCACCCAATATTCTACCATCTTCAGATGATCATACTCTTCCATTTTAGTATGAATATAGATTCACACGTCCTTTGTGTGCATTACATCATATGGAACCCTTGAAAATGCACCTTTAGGATCCGATTCCATAGATTTTAATGGGTGCTTCTTAAATTTAGGTTTTGGTCACTCCAAAACATCAATTACTTGAGGAGTAAACATTTTAAATCTTCACTGAACTAGGGTTTGCAAGAAAAAAATGATAAATACCTCTGAAGCTTGTTGGTAGGGTTTCAAACAACAATTAAAAATTGCTTCAAATCGCCTTTGCTATGCTCTCCACTTTAATTTCTTGATTACAAATGAATTTAACATATGTAAAATTACCTATAAAGTCTTTTCCAGTGACCTAATATGCATTGATTGCATCAGATAAAGTTAGGTCAAAAAGCTTGAAAACTTTCACTATCATCATGGGAACCTTCAATCACTTTGTAAATCTTTGCAATGGGACCAAAGATACCATAAAAAAATCAACCATGTCAATCTACACATTTACCAGTGTGTTGAAGGCATGAGCACCACATATTTGGTGGGGGCATTGAATGTTTTCTGTTAAAACTGACCCTGAGCCAAAGCTCTTTATCTAGTTTATGGAGGAGACATCTGCACTAGGGGCTGGCACAAACTCACTCTTCACTTCACTCTCTTCCTTTTTCTTCCATGTTTTGTTCATTTCCTTCTTCATCTCAACTAGATCAAAATTCTTCATTAGATCAGTCTTCTTCTTTGAATCAGAGGGTTTCACATTCTTGCTATTGCAAAACTTAGCTATGTGTCCTGGTTTATTGTATTTATGACATATGACACCTTTTTGTTGAATAGACTTCTTGTCATTTTAGATATGCATTCAAAAGCCTTATGCCCAAATCCATTGCACACATATAACAATAACCATTGAAAAATTGAAATATCATACCATTATTATAGCCATTCATCATCTAACTTATGCATTCACTAGCTTTATGACCAAGTCTATTACATGAAACATTGATCGGGAAAGGATTGAACATTCTGATTCATTCTGCTTCTACACTCTACAACTCTATGTCCAAATTTATTGCAAGATTAAGAGTAACCATTAAAAGATGAATACCTTTGTGCAACAAGTTGTCTGATAGGAGGTCTTTTGGAATCTTTCTTCTAGTTCCAAACCTATTTAAAATTTCTCTTCTTATCATTCTTCTTTTTAGCATTATTTGAAGTCTAATTCTCCTTTAAAATTTCTCCCTTTTCAAACCCTAATCCTTCTACCTTTTGATTTTCAATCATTTCATCAAGCAAGGTGGAGCTCTTCTTGAATATTTGCTTTCTCTAGATCTGATCTCAAAGTCACAATCTCTAGTTTAGGCTTTGAACATTCTTCAGATTTATCTTTCAATTTTGCATGCAAATAATCTTCAACTCTTTTTCCTTCTTCAACTTGCACTTCCAGACTGGTGATTGTCTCATTTGATTGCTTGAGCTACTCATTTTTTTCCTTGGATATTTCTTTAGCTTTCTTGATCTTTTCCCTGAAATTTTTGATACACTCATCTGCATCCTTAATATTCTCTTTCAATTCTTTGTTCTCACATTCTATTTTATCCAAATTGTCAAGAGTTGATTTGAGTTCTCCTTCCATATCAACTTTATAATCTTCCTTAGTAAACCCTTCAAGGATAATCTCTTCCAGAGGAATAGGATACTTCCTTGTAGCCATGTGTTCAACCTCCAATATCTACCTTAATGATCAATCCAATAGAAGGAACCAAGCTCTGATACCAATTTTTGAACAATCGAAATACTAAGAGGGGGTGAATCATTATTCACTAAAAATCATTAACATCATCAACTTCAACATCCATTCAAATCATCACATTAAACTTGCAGTAATGGAAAGGAACATATAAAGCATGCATCAAATCAAGAAACACAAGAACACCAGATTTACATGGAAAACCATTGAAAGGGAAAAATGATGGTGAGGATTAGCTCAAATATATTATAATCAGTTACCATGGAGATTATAAAATGGTGGACTCACTATCCAAGAACTCACTGTCTAGAAAGAAAGAATGACTCATTGTTAGTGGCTCCCTGCCAAGGGCTCACTTCCTAGAATAGAAGAAGATAGAGGAAATGGTGGCTCACTGCCAAAATAAATTGCTAATAATGCATCTACAACATGCTGAAGATATCATTCCCATTAAGCTCTAAAAAATGACTTAACACACTTCATACTTCACCACTACTCCTTTTGCACTTCACACTACATCATATTTCACACACACACTCTACACACACATCTCATCCTTTTCACAATGAATCAACCTTGCATATATACCACAACCAACCAAAACATCAATTAGGTTGGCCTAATTGCATAAACCGTGTACCACACAAGGCTCAAAACTCCATTCCACACACTTTATAGAAAGGACCAAAATGTGTACACCTCTAGAATAGGTCTCATGACCTACAATAACTCCCATAAATCCGCTCCTTACATAATTCAACTCCGCATGACCCCAAAATCCTTAGGTCGGTACCACATAGAAAAATTGGTGAAGTAATAATTGAATCAACCAATTGTTCATTCACAACTTGACACGCGGACCACCAAAAAACTTTCCACTTGGAGCACACATATTTCTAATGTTTGTACACTTCCTCAAAACCGCATGGCATAACATTATCCATGGTAGAATGCAAAACATTTCAATATGCACTCTATACCAGTATAAACATTGCCATTACAAAGCCCAATACTTTGTCAACATTATCTTCAACTAAGGACCACAAAACTAGTTCACTGTAACATTGAAATTGCACTCTGAGACTTAGCCAATTATCCACACCATTTATTCTTCTCCATGCCAACACTTTTTCATTTCTACAATGGGTTGACATCAATGACAACATCATACAACATCCATGCACCATCATGCTCATGTTTGCAATAGAATATTCAAAGGGAATCAACATCTTTAATTTCTATATGGAAAAGTTTTCTTTGGTGTAAATAATATGTAAATACCCAATGAAAATAGACTATTTGTAAATATCTTACATGAAGGAAGTTAGAAGTAATAATCTTGTAGGGATAGTTGGAAGCCAAAACTTCATAAAATCAAATGAGGATTAAAAATTCACAAAACTTGATATCCACTTTTACAACTTACTTCTCTATCCATTTTGATGGCGAATTATCCTCCTTTTATCACTTCCTTTATTCTATAAGCTTTAAAATTGATGAAGGATTTATTCATTTAATTTCTATCCCAATCCTACATAAAATTCCATCTATACCAATACATTCTATATGTTGATGATTTTTTTTAGATTCTATATTTCCTAGCCTTATTTGCCTCCCTTGTACTTATTCATTAAAGTCATGGCTTCTAAAGCCTTGGTCTTCATTTCTTCACCAAAATTTGTAGCTTTATCTTCAAGGGTGTTGTTGAATACCTTCTTGAATTCTACTAATATAACATCAGATTATTCTCAAAATAATTTGGATTACAACATAATATGTTAACTTCTCAATGATATTCAAATCATTAAACTATAGATCAGTAGTTGACAAACTTAGTTCTTTCATTTTGTCAATGCACTCTTTGAGGAGATGATCTTCCCACTTCAATTATTCTATCCAATTTCTTGTGTGTTGGATGGCTTCATTGGTCAAAATATTCTTCCTTATGAGTGATTGGTCACTTAGGCTTTTGATTTCCAACAATCTTGGTAGTTATAGCTCATTCTACTCTAACCTTTGCTCATAATATTTTATTAACTTTGTTATCCTAGATTCCCATTTATTGAAGGAAATATTGAGTGTTTCTTCTCCTTTTAATATCATTTTTCTCATCCACTCTTTAGTTTCTATACATATACTCTCCATTTTATCAAGAGAGGAGGCTTCCTTTCGAGAGAGGAGAACTAGATATGCGGGAATTTATTCTATGAATTGTGGAGGACCAGCCAATTACTTTAAAATATCCTTGTAATTTAGCAATTAGTTTCTTAATCTCCCATTTCTTTTGTTTATCCTTTTGCATCCTAAAAGTGAAAACATCCACATTGTCCTTTAGCTTGACCATCTATTTTATGGTTGAATACCCCAAATTGATGGTGAAAATTTGATATTCCCAAAGAGTTATCTAATGTTGATCCTTTGGCACCATGAGAGTAGCAATTTGTGCTTTTCTTGGTCCAGAAGTATCCCTTGTGATGGAAGATAGAAACCTAGCCATTCTTTTTGGATTACGTGTATCAATTTCTTCTATTAAACTTTTTAAATCAATCAATACTATTTCAACTTGATCCCTCCTTCAGATCTTATTTGTTAGCCATGTTGGAGCAGTAGGCTCTTGCCCAAGTTATTGTACATATGGACTCTTGAGTGACCCCTATTGATCAACCCTTTCACTTGTGCTTGTTTCACCTATATTCTTCTTATGTTCATGATGAACTTCCTTTATTATTTTTTCTTGTCTCGAGCAGGTTCTTATTTCCTGTTGATCTTGATATTGTTCCTTCTTTATTTGGCTCATCAAGATTCTTAGGTGCCTTCAAATTGATTTCTTGAATAATTTATGGTAAAATAAAATCCAAATCTTTATTTACTTCCTCAACAATGTTTTGAGGGGAAAAATATCTTGTTGTATTTCCTCATAGTCTTGTTGGGCCTTAAAAAAATTGTCCTTAGGTTCCTTCTCTTTTATAATTAGGACTTGCTCAATAATTACTTTTTGAACCATTTCTTTCAAAATAGGGATTCTTCTCTCCTACCACTACTAACTTCACCTCAAGCTAACTTTGCTTCCCCTAATTCCTTAGCAATTTTGAATGGATATGATGGAAGAATCAATCAAAAGGGTTCAATCAGCAAAAAGGTTAGATCAAATCAATAAACCATGACCCAATGATTGAATTAGACCTATTACTAGTGGCGTGTTAGCTATAATCAAGTGAAATTAGTCAAGAAACAAGAACATAAATCAAATTAAGCCTACTTTTACCTCACCCAAATATGCTAATCCTTACTCCATTGTCAAGAATATGAGATTATGCCTTATGGGTATGTGGATTGATCATGTTTAGCATAACCTAATTGTGCAAAAGCTTGATTGATGAAGCATAATGAATGCTTGAATACCAAACCCTTAAAGAGCCTTGATTGCCAATTGAGAGAGCTCCTTTGATCACCCAATTCAAGAGAAGATCCCAAAATTGGGGGGGAGAGAATGAGAGATGAATGCTTATTTTATAAATTTTTAGGACATGAAATCAACGGTGGAGAATGAAATATCATATCAATGGTTAAGAATGAATGAAAGATCAAGAGGCCATGCATGTTGAGGAAAGGTGGAGTTAATTGATTTTCTTTCCTTATTTTTAGGGGAGATATTTTTAAATTTGAATTTGGAATAATCAATAAGGAACATTCCATTTTTTGGAGGGAGGAATGTGCAAATTAAATAAATTAAACAATTTATTTAGTATTAGAAGAAAAATTAGCTAATCAAATAATTAGAAAATTATTTAATTATGGGAGATGCGAAAGAATGCATGATTTTAATTAAATAATTAAAAATTATTTAATTATGTGCATGAGAGGAAAATTTGAAATTAATTAAATAATTAAAATTATTTAATTAAAGTACATAAGGGAAAATGATTTTTAAATAAATAATAAAAAAAATATTTAATTAAAGGTGATGGATGGGAAAATGATGAATTAGTTAAATAATTAATAATTATTTAATTATAGAGGAAAGTAGGTTAATTTAATCAAATAATTGGAAATTATTTAATTAAAAGGTGATTAAAGGTAGTAATGAGTGATAATAACTAAAAATGATGAATGAGAAGAATGTGTGATGCATTAGACATTTTTAGGCATCTACATTTTGCCCCTCTTTGAGATAATGTACCTGTTACATTGTTTCAAAGACATGCTATTGATTTTGAAAAAAATAGTAATAATGATGCCCTACTATGCCCTAATAGATGAAGTAATTATGGAAGGACAATAGGTTGCCCCATTGAGAGATTAGCTAAAAATAATAATTTTTGGATCAAGCTCACAACAGGTAAATGAGAAAGGATTGGTGAAGAAGGGGATAAAAATAAATTATAGGTTGGTGAGGAAGCTGATTAGGATAGCTTACGTCATGATGAAAATGGGATGTGGGAGGTAGAATGGGGCAGTGTAGGGTTTGAAAGTCTATATATAGTCCCTTGGGGGTAATTTTTAAGTCATTTTCACCCTCCTAGTTTAGAATTTTTAGAGCTCTAAGAAATTTTGGGTGAAGCTGCTATAGAAATGGTTGGTCCACCACTGCGATTCACTGAGCAAATAGAGTACGACAGTACCAGCGGCCATCTAGAGCACTCCTACTAGTATGTATCAAACCCTTTCATCGATAAACATAAATTTTGATGTCATAAATGCTAGGTCTAGGGAGGAAATCAAATGATCGACATTTTTGAAAGCCAATACAACACTTTTGAAACCTGATGTGATACATTTGATGTTGTTGATTTAATTTTGAAAAAATACAATGCTTTTGAAAATTTGACCACATATGACTGTTATGTTGCAACACCTTTGAAAAGGGCTCACATTTGACTTTGGTAAAGGAACATATTTGAAAAAAAGGCCACAAATGAAATCAAATGATCAATGTTTTTGAAAGCCAATACAACACTTTTGAAACCTGATGTGATACATTTGATGTTGTTGATTTAATTTTGAAAAAATACAATGCTTTTGAAAATTTGACCACATATGACTGTTATGTTGCAACACCTTTGAAAAAGGCTCACATTTGACTTTGGTAAAGCAACATATTTGAAAAAAAGGCCACAAATGATTGGAAAAAACTTGTCAAGTCGTATTTGAAATAGAGAGTTGTAAAGTTTGGTATTTTTTCCAAGTCATTTATAAATTGAATTTTTGTGGGTGTTATGATTACAAGCTGTATTAGATCCTATCTTGTCAAGCTAGTGTTGTCCTACTATGTTGTAGAGGATTTCCTATCTCAACAAGCTAGACATTGAGTTTCTAGGAGCGATTGGATTGTACCATATTGCATTCATGCTAGATATCCATGCACATAGGGCATGATTTCCCTCATAGAGAGGTGGCACATCAAGACATCCTCATTCATATTGTCGATCAGGGAGGTGAGCATTACACTTGAGGACGTATGGAGGATCTTGAGGATCTCGATTGGTGGTGCCCAAGTTGTCTATGATGCCGATAGTGTGGAGGACTTACAATGAGTCTTCCATGATGACGAGCTCAACATCAAAGATAGCGAGATGGATTTGAGACGAGTGGTCAGGATTAAGATGGTTTCATTGTAGGGGAATTTGACACATTGATGATAGGTTGAAGGGACAATCTACATGGCATGTATCCATGGGTGTCTTAGGAGGATGTTGTATGGTAAATCAAGGTCCAAGACTTGACACATTATTTTTGCAATAGCTGGACCAACTTGAATTGGAAGTTTGATAGTTCTTTCTAATTCACGTTCATTGTCATCATATGCTCTAATGGTAAAGCCCTTTTTTTCTCAATAACCTCTTTAGAATATCCCAATTGTTTGAAAAGTTTCAAAGTACAAATATTTAAGCTTTCTCCACCATTTATCAAGACCCTTTTGATTTTATGTTTGTGGACAAAAACTTCTAGATTTAAAGCATGGTTATGATATGTATTAGAAGGGAGATCTTTTTCAGTGAATACTAGACAGTGAGTAGATGCAATATTCCCTATCATGTCCTAGAATTGATCACTATCTATGTTGATAGGAATGGATGATTCTAGGAGTGCCTTGTCTAAGGCTTGCTTATGTGCTAGAGAGATGGACTAAGAAGCTCTACAATGGATATTTGTGCTAGATTTTTCTTAAGATGATCTATAATACTATACTCAATTGGTAGCATCTTGGTTAAGCTTTTAGATTAGGGTGGAGCTCCTTGAATGGTGACCTTCCCTCATCGTGTGGTGACTCCACACTCAAGATTCTTACCAAATATGGTTACAACAAAAATGTGACTGTTGGAATCTTGGATATGACCTACTACGTTATCATATGAGCAGTTGACTTTGTTATAGTCCTTTATTTTACCCAAGTCATTTCCTTTACCATGATTTAGGATTGGATCCTTATAAATCCCTAAATCAATGTTTCTAGATGTTCTAGGATGTTATTCAATGTTGACTTCTCCTTGACCAATGAGGTCTTGTATAAGGTTCTTGAGTCTCATGTAGTTTGGTGTTTTGTGACCTTTTGTCCTATGGTATTTGCAATAATCGTTATCATTATACCATGAGGGTTCAAATTGGGGTTCATCATAGTGTCTAATCTCTGGAAGCTTGACAAGATTAGTTTGAATTAATTTATTCAAGACTATCTCAATTGGATCCCCTAAGGGAGTGTATTTATGTCTAGTGGTATTGTTGGATCTTAGTGGTCCCTTTGGAGGATTCACGCTTTGATTGTTTTACTGATTGTTTGTGGGGGTTTTATGTTTTGTACAAACTTTTCATCCATGACACCATCATTGGAAACATTCTAGTTCATATCTCATAGGTGAGGTTTGTCATTAGAGTTTGATGTATGACCTTGTTATCCTTGTAGATTTTGACAAGTCCCTTCGCAATAAGAGCCTTCTCAATAGTGATCCCCTATTCTACGATTTATTCAAAGGTGTTGGCACATTGTACAACTAAGTAAAATCCAATTTCATGTTAACATTTTGGAAAAAGATATCCATGAGCTATTTTTTAGGAATAGGCAATTTGCATTTTCTAGCTATGTGTCTCCAACATTGTAGGAATGACATGAATTTTTTCTTAGATTTTGTTTTGTGTTACATAAAATGGTCATGGTAACTTCATATTCTAGTTATATGAAAAATGGTCGATAAATTTTTTAGCAAGCTTGTGGAATGTTTTGATACCATGTGGTAAATGTGAGAACCATTCCATTTCTTGTTCTCCTAAACTTTGAGGAAAGAGGCACCTTAAATATGTGTCGTTGTATACAACCTCTAGATGTATGCTATATAAATTCTTGTATATGTTCGCATGGATCACCTCTTCCCTTATATTTGTCAAATTTAGGCATTTCAAAGTTGTGAGGGAAATATAACATAGCTATAGTTCTATCAAATGGATATGGAAAAATTTCCTCAAGAGTATAACTTTTCTTCATTTTCCCTAATTGCATGTCAATGATGTTTTGGTTCAAGATTTGAATTTGCAATTCCAAGTGATCTTGTTGGTTGTTTTGTGGTTGGTTAGATGGAGTGTACGTTTGATGTTGAGGGATGGATGAATATTTGTATGATTTTTTTTGATTTTGTGGAATGTTTTGAGGGATTTTGTATTATTTATATGGGATGTTTTGGTGTTGGGGAGTGTTTTATTATTGAGGAATGTTTTATGTTTGAATAGTGTTGTATGGATTGTATGAGGTATTTTAATTTTGTGGTATGAATTGTTATTTTGGGATGAATTGTTGTTGTGAAATGTATTGTTGTTGAGGTGTGTTTTGAGGGATGTTATGTGGATAGTTTTGAGTTTGAGTGACATGTGTTTGTGTAGGAATAGTGAATGGAATTGATTGGGATTATTTTTTGAATGATTTTTTGTTGGGGGATATTTATGTTTGTGGATATGTTAGATGTGAGAATTCGTAAAGGATGTGGTATGTCGTAAGTTTTTGATATGTTGGATGTGGGCTCTTTTTTTGTAATGGTAAGTGATGGGATTTGTGAAATGAGAGGTTGATATGAATTGTTAGGATTATGTGTGCTCCTTTTTATGTTAGGTGCTTCTGTATTGTATGGAATGTTAGGAGGCACATAAGGTGTGGAGGTTTGGTCCATGAAAGGATTGTTTGTGTAGTTTGCAATTTTTTGTGATGATGAATGAGGAATGTTGGTGTTTGGAGGATTTGGTATATGTGTGGTTTTTTATTGGATGAGTATGGTGATAAATGAGGAATTTTTGTGTTTGGGGGATTCAGTATGTACAAGATTGTTTGATTATTCATGTTTATGTTTTGATATAATGAATTTATGAACTATTTAGTAAATGGTATTGAATCCATGTCATATGATGGTATTGTTGGTTGACTAAGTATGTTTAGAATTGGAGGTTTCTGTATAAGTTCATGAATATCATGAATTGTAGGTATGTTCTCATATGATGGCATGACATGTGTGATGGATTGTTCCCTAATGTTGGGAAAATATGTCTCAACCTTGTAATTATATACAATTTTATTGATAGGATGTATGTTGGTATGTGACGACTGATCATGCAAATACTGTATAGTTGTAGCAAGATGTGGGGTTCAGGGCATCGCCCCAGAATTTATTTTTGCTGACATGTCAAGGTTTAGCCATTAACACATCAAATGAAAAATGACCTTGTAAAACCCTAATTCTAGAAGGTTCCAAAAATATTTTTATAAGTGGGTGAGATGTATGTAGACGATGGTGTATTTTGAGAGTCTAATAGCAGTCGGGTTGTCTCTTGATCCCTAGTGGTGATACTCCTGTAAGAAGCTTGCTCTGCAAGTATATTCTAATAGTGGTGATACTCCTGTGAGAAGCTTGCTCTGCAAGTATATTCTAATCTTTTAATTTCTGAATAATATATTGTCAGCTTTTGGAGTGTGAGGTTTTTCTCCCAAAAGGGTTTTCCCCACGTAAATATTTGTGTTGTGGTATGCATGATATTTGTGTTTATTTCTATTTAAGTTTTTGTAAGTGTTAAATATCTATAAAATTTTGCATTTTTCTCCTCCCAAGATTAGTGTAGGAAGTTGTTCCGCTACCTTAACTTCCTTACAAGTGGTATCATATCTTGATCACCTTTGGTTTTAGTTGTGGGTTGTTGGGTTTTTCAAACTAATCCAAATTTGAGTGGGAGCTTGTGCAGAAGACACTTTGTGACCTTGTTATAGGAATTTTCAGATGACAAGTTCATCAAGAAGAATAGAGGTGGAGAAATTTTCTGGAAATAATTTTGAGATGTGGAAGCTAAAGATGGAAGATCTGTTGATAGATCGAGATCTATGGGATGTTGATGAGAATGTTTCAAGGCCTACAAATCCTACTCAAGCTGCTCAATATGATGTTATGGACCATAAAGCCAAGGGTTTAATTAGATTGTGCTTGGTAGACTCTATTTTAATTAATCTCAATGAAGAGACTTCTGCAGAAAAACTATGGAAGAAGCTTGGTGAGATGTATCAAGCCAAATCTTTAGTGAACAAGATTTTCTTAAGGAAGAAGTTGTATTCCTTGAGAATGGAAGAGGGTAGAAAAATAAAAAACCACCTAGAAGCATTCAATTTGTGGGTGGCTCAATTGGCATTAGTTGGTGTCAAAATGGATGAGGAGGAGAAATGCCAGATCTTGATTTTTTCTTTGCCTGATTCATGGGATTCTCTTGTTATGGCTATTGGGAGTACTTCTGTTATATTAAAGACTAAATATGTCGTGGGTTCTTTGCTTTCTAAAGAGATGAGGAGGAAGGTATCCATCACTGCCAAGGAGGCCCTAAATGTTTGTGGAAGACCTAAGGAAAAAGGAAAAAAGAATGAGAAGCGTGATAAATCCAAGTCCAAGGGGAGATCTAAATCTGCTAAAAATTCCAAAGTTATTTGTTGGAACTGCGGTAAGCCTAGACATGTTCATAAGGAATACAAAGAAGAAAAAGAAGAAATTTGATTATGATTCCAAGTCCAAGAAGGAAGATGGTGACACATTCATTGCAACTTTGGTAACTCATGCAAGTAATGATGCATGGTTAATTGACTCAGGTGCATCTTTTCATATGACCTTTAATAGAAATTGGTTTTGTGAATATGAAGAATTTGATGGAGGTAAGGTGTACTTGGGTGATGATTCTCATTTAGACATTTTTGGTCGTGGTAAAGTTAAAATTAAGTTTTCTGATGGTAGAATAAAAAGGAATAAAGGTGTGTTGCATATTCTTGGATTAGAATGAAATTTGTTATTTGTGAGAAAACTAATAGATGCGAGTGTGCAGGTAGTATTTTCTGATGCAAGATGCAAAATGGTTAGAGGTGCTATGGTGATTGCTAGAGGTGTTAGATATGGGACATTGTATAAGATTGATGCATGCATTGTTGAGTGCAATAGTACTTTTGTGAAAAGAGATTATGTAGAAGTGAGGGTTTCACCTGTAGTAGATGGTCATGGCTTTTGGGTACCCGAGGGTGCTCTTTCTTCTGACAGAAAGTTACCTACAAAGAAAACTATGTTATGGCACACTAGAGACTTGGCCACATTGGAGAAAAGGGTCTAAGGACCTTGAAAAATAAAAACCTTATTGAGGGTTTTTCTAATTGTAATCTTAAATTCAATTTTTGTGAGCATTTCATTTATGGAAAACAAAACTGAGTTCAATTTTACTCGAGTTCTCATAAATCTTGTGGTGTATTGGATCTTCTTCATTCTGATGTATTTGGTCCTGTAGATATTCCTTCAATTGGTAAATCCACATATTATGTTTCATTTATTGATGATTATAGTAGAAAGACAAGGGTATATTTTATAGAGAGTAAATATGAAGTTTTCAGTCAATTTAAAGAATTTAAAGCAATGGTTGAGTTGTAGATTGGAAAGAAAATAAGATGTTTGAGGACTGATAATGGTGGTGAATTTTTCTCTAATGATTTTGATAGATTTTGTAAATATTATGGTATTCATAGACAAAAGACAACTTTGTATTCTCCAAAATAGAATGGAGTTGTAGAAATAATGAACATGACACTAATGGAGAAGGCTAGGAGTATGTTGAGTGGTGCTGGCCTAGAACAAAGGTTTTGGGATAAAGTTATTGCCATTGCCTGTTACCTAATTAATAGGTCTCCTACATCAACTCTTGTTGATAAGATTCCTATAGAGACATGGTCGAGTCACAAGCCTTCATTAAGACATATTATATTTTTTGTTTGTGAGGCATATGTACATGTGCCAAAGGAGAAGTGGACAAAGTTGGAGAACAAGGCTGTGAAATGTATCTTCATCAGATATAGTTATGGTGTGAAAGGATACAAGCTTTGGGATCCTGTTGCACATAAGGTAATACATAGTAGAAGTGTTATTTTTAGAGAAACTAAGCCTTCTTCTGTTACATTGCAGCCAAAACTAAGTAAACAGGAAGATGTGATTCAATTTCCTTCTACACCTAAGAAATTTGAATCGAGGCCCAAGGATACACAAGAAGTTGAGGAGAGCTCACCTAGCTCTGGATCTTCAAAAGAGGAGGAAGAACCTCCAACTCAACTTGTTCGTAGGTCTACAAGGCATAGACAACCACTTGAAAGATATTCACCTGATGATTGGAGATGCATTTTTGCTTTAAATACTAACATGGATGAACCCAGATCTATAGAAGAGGCACTAGGCATGAATGATGCAAAATGGATGAAGAAATTACATCTTTGAAAAAGAATGATACATGGGATCTTGTACCATTGCTTGAAGGAAAAAAACCTGTTGGTTGTAAATGGGTGTTCAAGAAAAAGATTGGTTCGAATGGAGGTATTGAGAAGTACAAAGCAAGGTTGGTTGCAAAGGGTTACTCTCAAGTTGAGGGTATTGATTATGGTGAGATATTTTCTCCTGTTGCAAAAATGACATCCATTAGATTTTTTCTTTCTATTGCTACTACTTATGATTTAGAGGTTGAGCAAGAAAACTAGTTTTCTTCATGGCGATTTGGAGGAGGATATTTATATGACACAACTAGAGAACTACATGGTGAAAGATAAAAGCAATTTGATTTGTAAATTGAAGAAATTTTTGTATGGCTTAAAATAGAGTCCTAGGATGTGGTACTAGAAATTTGATACATGTGTTGAGTTTGGGATTTGAGCTTTCTAAATCAGATCATTGTGTTTATTATAAAACATATGGTGATCGTTTCTTGTTTGTTGCATTATATGTTGATGATATGTTATTTATTGGTAGAGGGAAAGGTATGATTTCAGAACTAAAATCTCAACTTGTTGCTAAATTTGAAATGAAAGATCTTGGTGCAGCTAAACACATTCTTGGGATGGAAATTAAAAGAGAGAGTGAACAAAAAGCTATGGCTTGGAAAAAGAAAGTATGCCAACTCAATTTTATAGAGGTTTGATATGTGAGATTTTAGAACATTGTGTGTTCCTATTTCAGTTGGAACAAAGTTATCTATTTTAGATTGTCGAACATCTCCATAAAATATGTAAGACATGAGCAGAGTTCCTTACTAGAGTGCAGTTGGAAGTTTTATGTATGCTATGGTTTGTACTAGACCAGGCATTTCCCAAGAAGTGGGAGTTCTTTCCAGATATATGTCTAATCCTAGTAGAGTTCATTGGGATGCAGTTAAAAGAGTCTTCATATATTTGCACGATACCTTAGATTATTCCTTATGTTATCATAGTAATATGACTAAAGATGAGATTTCCCTTGATATTCATGGTTATGTGGATTCATATTGGGTAGGTGATGTTGATATCAGAAGATCCACCAGTGCTTATGTGTTTACTTTATTTGGTGGTGCAATTAATTAGATGAGTAAGCAACAGGATGTGGTTTCTTTGTCCACTACTGAAGTAGAGTATATGGCAACTACTCATGCTTGTAAATAAGCCATTTGGCTTAAGAGACTATGCTCATATATTGGAATAAAACAAGGTGCAGTTTGAATTTATTGTGATAGTCAGAGTGCGATATTTCTAGCCAAGAACCCAATGTTTCATGCCAAGACCAAGCACATTGATGTACAATATCATTTTGTTAGAGATATGGGCGAAGATGGCAGGGTGAATCTGGTTAAGGTAGAGACTTTGATGAATGTTTTTGATTCTTTAACTAAGCTTGTGAGCACTTAGAAGTTTAGATGGTGTTCCAAGACTATGGGCCTTTCAACCCCTAGCAATTAGAGATGATGATGACACCCTTCTGTTGTCCTTGCAAGGTGTTCGACAAGTGGGAGATTTGTTGGGAAAATATGTCTCAACATTGCAATTATATATGATTTATTGATAGGATGTATGTTGGTATGTGATGACTGATCATGCAAATATTGTACACTTGTAGCAAGATGTGGGGTTCGGGGCATTGCCCTGAAAGTTTTTTTTTGCTGACATGTCAAGGATTTTTCTCATTGGCACGTCAAGGTTTTTTTGTTAACATGTCAAATGAAAAATGACCTTGTAAAATCATAATTGTAGAAGGTTCCAAAAATATTGTTATAAGTGGGTGGGATGTATGTAGATGATGGTTTATTCTGAGAGTTTGATAGCAATCGGGTTGTCTCTTGATCCCTGGTGGTGATACTCCTGTGAGAAGCTTGTTTTATAAGTATATTATAATATTTTGATTATTGAATAATATATTGGGCAAATTTTGGAGTGTGGGGTTTTTCTCTCGAAAGGGTTTTCCCCATGTAAATATTTGTGTTGTGGTATGCATGATATTTGTGTTTAATTCTATTTAAGTTTTTGTAATTATTAAAGATCTATAAATTTTTGCATTTTTCTCGTCTCAAGATTAGTGTAGGAAGTTGTTCTGCTACCTTAACTTCCTTACACCTAAGTGTATCAATGTTTAAATTAGAGGGTGGCTTAGCACCAATTTGTGCAAGTATAAGAAAGTATGTGTTGGGATCCGATGCAATGAAGGAATCAAGTGCTCTAGAAAAGAAGGGATCTTGTTGCATTTCTAAAATTTTCTCCTCAATAAATTCTTTAGATGTACCAGATCCAATTGTGATGTCTTCATTGATGATTGGTGGGTATTGAGGTTGTTGTTGTGGTTGATGAGTTTGGTATTCATAAGGATTAAATAAATGGCTATACATTCCAAACTCTGGTTTAGTAACACCCATGGGTGTTGTGATGTTTGTAAGGAATCTAAGGTAGCAGAACAATTTCCTACACTAACCTTGAGAGGAGAATAATACAAAATTTTTACATATCTTTAACAATTAAAAAAACTTAAATAGAAATAAACACAAGTATCATGCATGCCACAACACAATGATTTATGTGGGGAAAACCCTTTTGGGAGAAAAACCCCACACTCCAAAATCCGCCCAATATAATTCAAAAATCAAAATATTACAATATACTTGCAGAGTAAGCTTCTCACAGGAGTATCACCACCAAAGATCAAGAGACACCACGACCGCTATCAGACTCTCAGAATACACCACCATCTACATACATCCCACTCGCTTATAACAATATTTTTGGAACCTTCTAGAATTAGGGTTTTACAAGGTCATTTTTCATTTGACATGTTAATGGAAAAACCTTGACGTGTCAGTGGCAAAAAACCTTGACATGTTAACGAATTTTTTTTTTCGGGGCGTTGCCCCGAACCCCACATCTTGTTACAAGTGTATAGTATTTGCATGATCAGTTGCCACATACCAACATACATCCTATCAATAAAATCATATATAATTGCAAGGTTGAGACATATTTTCCCAACAAATCTCCCACTTGTCGAACACCTTGCAAGGACAACAAAAGGGTGTCATCATCATCTCTAATTGCTAGGGGCCGAAAGGCCCATAGTCTCTGAACACCATCTGAACTTCTCTGTGATCACAAGCTTAGTTAAAGAATTAGCAACATTCATCAAAGTATCTACCTTAACCAACTTCACCCTACCATATTCGACCATATCTCTAACAAAATGATATTGTACATCAATGTGCTTGGTCCTGGCATGAAACGTTGGGTTCTTGGCTAGACATATCGCACTCTGACTATTGCAATAAATTGAAACTGCATCTTTTTTTATTCTAATATATGAACACAGTCTCTTAAGCCAAATGGATTCTATACAAGCATGAGTAGCTGCCATATACTCTGCTTCAGTAGTGGACAAAGAAACCACAGCCTGTCACTTACCCATCCAACTAATTGCACCACCAAATAAAGTAAACACATAAGCACTGGTGGATCTTCTGCTATCAACATCACCTTCCCAGTCTGAATCCACATAACCATGAATATCAAGGGAAATCTCATCTTCAATCATATTGCTATGATAATATAAGGAATAATCTGAGGTACCACACAAATATTTGAAGACTCTTTTAACTGCATCCCAATGAACTCTACCAGGATTAGACATATATCTGGAAAGAACTCCCACTGCTTGGGAAATTTTTGGTCTAGTACAAACCATAGTATACATAAAACTTCCAACTGCACTCTAGTAAGTCACTCTACTCATGTCTTCCATATTTTATGGAGATATTGGACAATCTAAAATAGATAACTTTGTTCCAACTAAAATAGGAACACACAATGGTCTACAATCCTACATATCAAACCTCTGTAAAATTGAGTTGAAATACTTGCTTTGTCCAAGCCATAACTTTCTGTTCACTCTATCTCTTTTAATTTCCATCCCAAGAATGTGTTTAGCTGCACCAAGATCTTTCATTTCAAATTTAGTAGCAAGTTGAGATTTTAGTTCTAAAATCATGCCTTTCCCTCTACCAATAAATAACATATCATCAACATATAATGCAATAAATAGGAAATGATCACCATCAGTTTTATAATAAATACAATGATCTAATTTAGAACACTCAAATCCCAAACTCAATACATATGTATCAAATTTTTGGTACCACATCCTAGGACTCTGTTTTAAGCCATACAAAGATTTCTTCAATTTGTAAACCAACTCACTTTGTCCTTTCACCACGTAGTGCTCTAGCTGTGTCATATAAATATCCTCCTCCAAATCACCATGAAGGAAAGTAGTTTTCACATCCATTTTCTCAACCTCTAAATCATAAGCAACAACAATAGAAAGCAAAAATCTAAAGGATGTCATTTTTGCAATAGGAGAAAATATCTCACCATAATCAACACCCTCAACTTGAGAGTAATCCTTCACAACCAACCTTGCTTTGTACTTCTCAATACCTCCATTTGAACCAATATTTTCTTGAAAACCCATTTACAACCAACAAGTTTTTGTCTTTCAAGAAATGGTACAATATCCCATGTATCATTCTTTTTCAAAGATGCCATTTCTTCATCCATAGCAATCTTCTAGGATTTTGCATCATTCATACCTAGTGCCTCTTATACAAATCCAAGTTCATCCATGTTAGTATTCAAAGCAAAAATATATCTCCAATCATTAGGTGAATACCTTTCAGGTCATTGTCTATGCCTTGTAGACCTACGAGCAAGTTGAGTTGGAGGTTCTTCCTCCTCTTCTGAAGATCCAAAGCTAGATGAGATCTCCTCAACTTCTTGTCTATCCTTGGGCGTTGATTTGAAACTTTATTATGTGTAGAAGGAAATTGAATCACATCTTCCTATTTACTTTGTTCGGGTTGCAATGTAACAAAAGAAGGCTTAGTTTCCCTAAAAATAACACTTCTATTTTTTATTACCTTTTGTGCAAGAGGATCACAAAGCTTGTATCCTTTCACACCATAACTATATATGATGAAGATACATTTCACAACCTTGTTCTCCAAATTTGTTCTCTTCTCCTTTGGAACATGTGCATATGCCTCACAACAAAAAAATATAAGATGTCTTAATGAAGGCTTACGACCCGACCATGCCTCTATATGCATCTTATCAACAAGAGCTGATGTATGAGACCTATTAATCAGGTAACATGCAGTGGAAAAAACTTCAGCCCAAAACCTTTGTTCTAGGCCAACACCACTCAACATACTCCTAGCCTTCTCCATCAGTGTTCTGTTCATTCTTTCTGCAACTCCATTTTGTTGTGGAGAATACAGAGTTGTCTTCTGTCGATGAACACCACAATATTTACAGAATCTATCAAAATCATTAGATCAAAATTCACCACAATTATCAATCCTCAAACATTGCTTTAAATTATTTAAATCGACTGAAAACTTCATATTTACTCTTTACAAAATATACCCATGTCCTTCTACTATAATCATCAATAAATGAATTATAATATGTGGATTTACCAATTGAAGGAACATCTACAGGACTAAATACACCAGAATGAATAAGATCCAATACACCACAAGATTTATGAGAACTTGAGTAAATATAAATGCGGCTTTGTTTTCCATAAATGCAATGCTCACAAAAATCAAATTCAAGATTACAATTAGACAAACCTTCAACAAGGTTTTTATTTTTCAAGGTCCTTAGAACCTTTTCTCCAATGTGGCCAAGTCTCTGGTGCCATAACATAGTTTTCTCTACTGGTAACTTTGTCTATGAAGAAAGAGCACCCTTGGGTACCCAAAAGCCTTGACCATATATTGAAGGTGAAACCCTCACTTCTTCTATAGACTTTCTTTTCACAGAAGTACTATTGCACTCAATAGTGCATGCATCAAACTTATACAATGTCCCATATTTGACACCTCTAGCAATCACCATAGCACCTCTAACCATCTTGCATCCTACGTCAAAAAATACTACTTGCAAACCTGTATCTATTAGTTTTCTCACAGATAATAAATTTCATGCTAATCTAGGGATATGCAACACACCATTAATCCTTTTTATTCTACCATCAAGATACTTGATTTTAAATTTACCGCTAACAATGTCTAAATGAGAATCATCACCCAAGTACACCTTACCTCCATCAAATTCTTCATATTCACAAAGCCAATCTCTATTAAAGGTCATATGAAAAGATGCACCTGAGTCAATTAACCATGCATCATTACCTGCATGAGTTGCCAAAGCTGCAATGAATGTGTCACCATCTTCCTTCTCAGACTCAGACTCAGAATCAAATTTCTTCTTTTCTTCTTTGCATTCCTTACGAACATGTCCAGGTTTACCGTAGTTCCAACAAATAATTTTGGACTTTCTAGGAGATTTAGATCTCCCCTTGGACTTGGATTTATCATGCTTCTCATTCGTCTTGCATTTTTCCTTAGGTCTTCCATGAACATTTAGGGCCTCCTTGGCAGTGATGGATAAATTCCTCCTCATCTCTTTAGAAAGCAAAGAACCCAACACATCTTCAGTCTTCAATATAACAAAAGTACTCCCAATAGCCATAACAAGAGAATCCCATGAATCAGGCAAAGAACAAAGCAAGATCTTACATTTCTCCTCCTCATCCATTTTGACACCAATTAATGCCAATCGAGCCACCAACATATTGTATGCTTCTAGGTGGTCGGTGATTCATCCACCCTCTTCCATTCTCAAGGAATACAACTTCTTCCTCAAGAAAATCTTATTCACTAAATATTTGGCCTGATACATCTCACCAAGCTTTTTCCATAGTTTCAATGCAAAGGTCTCTTCATGGACAATAATGAAAACAATCTTCCAAGCACAATCTGATTAGACCCTTGGCTTTACGATCCATAACATCATGTTGAGCAACTTGACTAGGATATGGAGGCATTGAAACATTATCATCAATAGCATCCCAAAAATCTTGATCTATCAACAGATCCTCCATTTTTAGCTTCCACATTTCAAAATTATTTTCATAAAGTTTCTCCACCTCTATTCTCCCTGATGAACTTGTCATTTGAAAAATTCCTACAACAAGATCACAAAGTGTCTTTTGCACAAGCTCCCACTCAAATCTGGATTAGTTCAAAAAATCCAACAACCCACAACTGAAACCAAGGTGATCAAGCTCTGATACCACTTGTAAGGAAGCTAAGGTAGCAAAACAACTACCTACACTAACCTTGAGAGGAGAATAATGGAAATTTTTTATAGATCTTTAATAGTTACAAAAACTTAAAAAGAAATAAACACAAGTATCATGCATACCACATCACAGTGATTTACATGGGGAAAACCCTTTCAAGAGAAAAACCCCACACTCCAAAATCTGCCCAATATATTATTCAAAAATGAAAAGATTACAATATACTTGCAGAGAAAGCTTCTCACAAGAGTATCACCAATAGAGATTAAGAGACACCATGACCGCTATCAGACTATCAGAATACACCACTGTCTACATAAATCCCACCCACTTATAACAAGCTTTTTGGAACCTTCTAGAATTATGGTTTTACAAGGTCATTTTTAATTGATGTGTTAATGGAAAAACCTTGACGTTTTAGCGGGAAAAAACCTTGATGTGTAAATGGGAAAACCTTGACGTGTTAACAATTTTTTTTTTGGGGCAACCCCATGTCTTGTTACGTGTGTACTATTATCACGACGGATTGCACCCAAATGCAAAGATGTAAAGCTTAGCAATCCCATGTAATATTGAAACACTTTTGAGCCTGTGGGTTGCTCATAACGAAAGTGAATCTCCAGATTGTTGGTATGTGGTGACTGATCATGCTATACTGTACACCCCGACCCCTATCCTTGCTGGGGTTCGGGGCCGGGCCGGGCCGGGCCTTGGGTGGGGGTTCGGGGGCAAGCCCCCGAGAAAAATTTTCTTCCTACTTTTTTGCGTGATCACCGAAAAAGGGAAAAATCAATGAAAAAGGAAAAATCCATTTTGTAGAACCCTAAAATCTGGAAGCTTCTAAGCTTGTTAAAAAGGGGTTCGGATGGGTATTACTGTATGATGAAAAAAATGATTATTCGCAAGATTGTAATAGGTTTTGTACTGGATAATAAAAGTATTGGATGGCTGCGGTTTGGTGGATGTAGCCCAGATTGGGTGAACCATGTTAAATTCTTTGTGTTATGATTTATTCTGTGTGTGTTTTAGTTTCTCTGTTTATTACTTAAATCTGCATTTAATTGTTAGATATCTGCCGTCTCAAACCCTAACACAAATTGTTGGCTGGTTCCCCTTTCGATCTCCTAGAATCTAACTATTTGTCTGGGAAAAGGGATAAGGATTAATCTATGAAACTAAAAGAAACTCTAATGGTAAACTGCTTCTAGGAGGTGATGCACCAAAGAAATCTAAATGCAGACTGATTCACAACTAACACTCTTAGAAAAAATGTTAACACAACTCAACTCAAGCACCTTAATCACATAAATGTTTCACTAAAAGGCTATACTTGATTTTACCTTACTAAGGAAAACAAGGTTTTCACAAATTAAGAGAAAAGATAAACTTTAAAAGCACAATCAGTGACCTGTGATGAACTGCAATTGTGTATATGCATCAATAAACGAGACACAAATTTAAAGGTTTATAGTTTGAAACACATTAAACTTGCATCAAATCATTTAAAAGATACAAAACACCAGAAGATGTGAAGGTAAACTCTACTTCTATTTAATATTCTAAAGGAAAATTCTGCAAAATGCTGATATTAAAGAACTATTGTATATTAATCAAATAAAATTAGAGTTACAAGATATTCTCTTTGCAAAATGCAAAGGTAGAAAATAAGAACTGAGAAAATAATTGTATTTTCTCAATATATACAATGTATGATAAGTCCAATGCGCTAAGAGGTGGAACTGAAAGCCAACTGAAAGTGAAAAATATCTCAAAAATATCCTCCCATGAGCAAAGAAAAAAATTCTTGAAAAGAGGGCCCACAACTGAAGCAAACTGAACTCTGAATTTTGTAAATTCCTCCCCATGTTGTGCATGAACAAAAGATCCTCAAAAATGATGTGAAACTGCAGCTATGTCTCAAAAAACTCCACCATTTGCTCCATTTTGTCCTTGCATGATTTGATCTTTAGTTCCACCTTAGTTACACTTTTGCATGATTAGTTAACTAAGAGAGACTCAAGTCTATCCTCATATATCTTCACATTTTTGCATGAATTCGAGCAAAATAACACTTCAGTTTACAAGGCATGTTATTTCTCCTTTGTTGTTGGATTTCCAAAACAAATATTAAGGCAATAAGAAACTTGCACTTAATAATTGTTTAATAATACAATATGCATGTAAAAAGGAATTTTCAAAAGTTTGAAAAATAATAACATCCTTTTTTAACTCCCAAACTCCACCATTAACTCATGAGCTCCCCTTAATCACTAGGTCGACGACTTTACAAGACCATGGAATTTTCAAAATGTGAAATGATTTGATTTTCAAACATAAGTCAAAAAAACCACATCATTCGAATTAGGGCATTATTCAAAACACTCGAACCCTAAAACATGTTCATTATTCATTTTGCATCTTCTGGAAAAGAACTTCCGCATTGCCATGCTGATGGTAGGTTTTGATAGCTTGACCTTCAACATTTGAGCTATATTTGAGTGATTTTTAATGGGATCTTCTGCAAAAAAACATGGTAAGTGTTTCTTGCTTACAAATTTGGTGATTTCCCCCTCATTTCTAAAGCATTTTCAGGCCTTTATGTTGTGGCCTTGACTGGTTTTTTGATGCATTTTTTCTTGCTTCACTTTCCTGTTGATTCCCTCATCTCTTTGGCCACAATGGATGCCTCCATCTGAAGATTAAAAGGGCATTTTGAATGCATTTCCATTGTGAGAAATCGACATCAACTTGGGTAAGTTCTCAATTCCTTGAGCTCTATATATTTTCTTGTTTCCTGATGCTCGATTTGAACTCAAAAGGTTGCTAAATGTATGAATGTTTTTCCTTGCTTTCACACTTCTTTATCTTTATACCGCGGCCTCATCTCACATTTCTCCTATTTTCTGAGTATTCTTCTTGCCTGTATGAGATCAAAACTTCCCCATTACTTTGTATTTTGTAGATTTTGTGCAAAACCCCATGTGGGTTTAGTCTTTTGTGAGACAAAAGACTCTCTCAGGCCATGACTGCAAGAAAACAAACTGGGTTCAAGCCTTCTTGTAGAGAATGAAGGTTTACTGCTTTATTTTTTGTATATTCTTTTCATCTGAAGGCCGCCGTGGATTCCTTCTGGGTGTTTGCATATTTGTATGGACGCGGCCATGAGGGCTTTGATGGGTGTTTTATGTTGTTATTTGAACTTGAAAATATTCTCCTTCTTGCGAATGCTTAATTTAAAGCATTAGATCTTGCCACACTCCTGAAACAAAAGCTTGGAAATGATGCTTTTATTTTGCTTCAAAATGATTTTTATATGAAAAATGTTGTCTCCTTCAGAACATGCAAAGCTCAATAGAATTGTTCATTTGTTTTGCAAGTTGATTGAAAAGAATCTCCAACCCTTGGTTTGGTTTTGCAAGAAATGTAAAGAGAAACCTTCTTTTCAGATTTTAAGAGCATGTTGAAACTCCCACTTTTCAGTATTAATGTGACATGAAGCTTTTGTCTGAGAATGCAAAAGTTGCGCCATAACTATAGGCTGTAGCTTACTTTACCTCGTAAAAGATGTATGGAAACTGAACATTGAGCTTTTAAATGTTTTAGAAATAGTTTTGTCTTTAAGAAAAAATAATTTCTTTCTCTCAGATTTCTACATACAAATATGTATTGACCTCCATATGTGTGGGCTGTTCTTGACATTGAGTGATTATTCATTTCCTTTGATTGCTGCTCCATTCTTGAAAGGCACCTTGTTATGTATGCCTATTCACTATCACACTCATGACAATGCACTCCTTTTTGTTCTATGTGCGAGCACCATTATTTATCATAGTTCCTTTACTCTTGAACACTGCTCTTTCAATACATACACTTTAAACACACAAATAGCAGAAAAATGATGTAAAACAATAGTAAAAAAGATGAAACAAGGCGATAATGCATTAAATTCTAACTATTTATGAGCTCCTTGAATATGTGATTTTCATGTGAACCTCTTCTCATGTCATTGGCATACTGAGAGTATTCCCTTGGTAACCTACAATTACCAATACAAAAGCAACTATTTGTCTTGTTAATTAATACAAGACAACCTGTTATTATGAATCCTCATTGTTGATTCACTTTTGTAATTTAGATGAACACTTGCTCTTTACTGGTAACTGTATGCTATCATTGCATACTTCTTTTTCATTGACATGTGAAGACTGTAGTACCTCTATTCCTCTCTTGTAAATGAGAGGATGCAGTATGCTGGGCTTGACCCTTGTGGGAGCCCACTTTTTCCCACATTCTAAAATGTTGAACGTGATGAACCATCAATGAAACATGTACCTGTACTTACACAATGAACAAACAAGTTAGATAAAAACAGTGAAATTCAATGTTGTTTATGATGATTTGCTTTGTATAGCTTGAATATCGCTGTTCTTCTTTCCTTTCTTGATCAGTTATAAAGTAGCAAGTATTTCCTTGATTAGACATTCATGAGATTTGTATGGAACTCCGAGCTTTAACATCTCCTCTTCTTGTAGATTTCTTTCTTGGAGCAGTAATTGGACTACTTCAACGATGCTGACACAACCTCCAACAACATGATTCATCATTCACCAGGCAATGATGGGTCCCATATTTGATTTTATGCATTTCTTTTCTTGTATTTACTTGCTATTTTATATCTCTCAGATATAGTTACTCTCATGGCTTGTGTGGGATTACAGAAACATTATTTTTTTAATATATCAGCTATTTCATATCATGTAATTACTTTTGTATTTTCATTTGTGAATCACTTACATAATATGAAATAACCAAATGAAATTGTTTGAAGCATATGTTTTGTAATCATGAATAATAGCAACAAGATACTTGAAACATGAACTGCATAAAAAATTTAGCCTTAGAACTTGATAAATCTTTGAATGTCTAGTTTTCATATCTAATTTGCTCAAGTGTCAAAAATTTTCTCACCCCAGTTTAATAGCTGCCTGATAAAACTTTACTAATTTAGCTAGTAGCTAAAAATTAGTAACATTTCTGGCGACCTCCTTGGGATGTTTTCCTGCTAAACAAATAAGATCAGTTGCCTTGCCTATCCATTGGGAATGGAGTCCATTCCTTTTTCCTTCTCTGACTGAAAACTTCTATAACTCAGCTGCAAAAACCATACAACAACAAACAAAACTGAATGAAACTAGCATAAATCTATTTAAGATAGAGCCAGAAAACTGTGCAACATCTGCACTTATTGAAAACAAAACTGAACCGAAACTACTGTGCAATGAAATGTGCCATGGCACTTATTAGCTGAAAACTATCTTACCCTACACTACCCAGCAGTGGTAGTGCTCAGACACAACCATTCACTGGTTGTGAGAAAAAAATGTCCTTTCTCACCAACTTAGGAGGTGCTTCATGCTTGCAAATTGTCCAACACTGATGGAGGAAAAGTAAATGTTGAGTGCACAAATAAGATACTTCTTTAGTCATGAAAATTACATCCCTTACTCTTTTAGAAAAGAGATGCATGTAACTGTTTTGAATAGGGTGAGCAACCTGCATTGATGACTTTTGATATTCAATATTGTGCTCCCAAGTAGGTATTTCAACTGGTAAATCCTCTTGATTGTCTTCCAACTATGCGAGGTGTTTGATAGGACATCCCCTTGTATTGAAACTCATTTTGAAACTTTCAGCCTCAAGCTTTTGTTCTGATTTTGCAGTCTCTTTTGACTGAGATCATTTCTAGACAACAATATCCTCCTGCAACAATACTAATTGGATTTGGCTTATAGGCGACTCTTCATGTTCTTCATTCTAATTTTCTTCATCCTTAGGGGCAGCTGATGGATGCATTTCCATTTTAGTATTTATAATTGCTCTTGAAAATGAACCATCAAGACGTTCAACCTCTTGATCAAGAAGCTGATACCCCTATTGGAAAACTGAGAAAAGGTCCTCTATCTGCTGCTCATTTGGTTTCACCTCCATACTAGAATGCAACTCTTCATCAACAAACTGTGGGAGTTCTTCAAAATAGTTCATGTTGTCCTCTTCTATAGGCTGTAAGGAATTTTATTCTACAACTTTTCATGAATGAAGGATGCAACCTTCATCCTTGGAACAAGTTAAAGAATATTCATCTTTGTCAAAAGGAGACAAAGGTTGATCCAAAGAAGTAAACAAATCTTCCTTGTCAGTCCCATCACCAATTTTTTTGAAAGCTTGTTGTTCTAGTTGTTCAAGATTTTCTTTCACCAAAGGTGTTGGCATAACATCCAAGCATGAGAAAAAAAGCTCAATTTCATGTTAAAGAAGATCCTCTTTAAGCTCTTGATCATTCAAATCAAGGTTGCTTTCATATATATGTTCATAAATCAACACCCTACCAATATTATTTTCATCTTTTTGTTGATCACAACGTGTTAATTTTGTTAGCTCACATACATTTTCATCATCAACAACAACAAATAAAGGGAGTTCAACAAATAAATTAGATGTTTTGCATCCATGGAGAACATGATTTTCTTTGCAAATAGGGCTCTCTTCTTTTGATAGACTTTCTATATCTTCCTCATCACTGTACCAGCCAGATACCTCAAAATATTTGCCAATATTCTATTGTTCCATAATGTTTGCTTGCTCTCCCAAATCAGTTGGGAAGACGAGCATTTGTATGTTCTCTTCGTTACTATCATCAAAATTAGGTAGCTAAGAAAATAAAGAAATTGAATCCTCCTCTTCATACGGTGCCTTATCCATTGAACCAACCTTCTCTGCACATACATTATTCTCATATTTAGTTGAGAAGATGGTATAATTAGCAGTGACCTCTTGCTTTTGTTAAATATTTTTCTACTCTAGTCAGTAGTACTCTACAAATAAATGTAGGGGATCTATATTTTTAAGCTTCTCCATGATGAGTGAGATATCCTGATCAATGGGATGATCTATAACTATACAATGAGCAGGGGTGGGTGGGAGGTAAGCATGTTGAGCATGCTGATATATTGTTGTTGCATGGTGTTTGGAATAAAACCAATAGCATGACTAGCCTGATATGGCTAATAAGGATGTGGATAGGTAGGATTTTCATGAAACAGAGGTAGAAACATGCTCTTTTCATAAAAACCTGACATGTTAAAGCATTCAAAACCTAGAAAACTTTTTGAAATTAAAGTGAATTAGATTTCTTTTGCAAAGATGAAACATACTAGCACTTTGTCTGCTTGAAACTAGTAGCTTGTGTTCGGAGTCACCAAGTATAAATTGTAGCCTCTGAAAGGTAAAAATCTGCTGTATATACTAGAACAACAACTTGAAATTTGAATTCTTTCTTTGAAGTGAACTTTAGAGTCCCACCGGGCGTGTAAAAAGCTATTATCATGAGGGATTGCACCTGAATGCAAAGTTGTAAAGCTCAACAATCCCGTGTAACATTGAAACACTTTCAAGCCTGTGGGTTGCTCATAACAAAAGTGGATCTCCAGATTATGGGCTGGTCCCCCTTTTGATCTCTTAGAATCTAACTATTTGTGTGGGAAAAGGGATAAGGATTAATCTATGAAACTGAAAGAAACTCTAATGGTAAATTGCTTCTAGGAGGTGATTCACCGAAGAAAACTAAATGCAGACTGATTCACAACTAACACTCTCAGAAAAACTGTTAACACAAATCAACTCGAGCACCTTAATCAGATAAATTTTTCACTAAAAGGCTCTGCTTAATTTTACCTTACTAAGGAAAACTGGGTTTTCACAAATTAAGAGAAAAGATAAAGTTTAAAAGCACAATCAATGCCCTATGATAAACTATAATTGTGTATATGCATCAATAAATGAGACATAAATTTAAAGGTTTATGGTTTGTAACACATTAAACTTGCATCAAATCATTTAAAAGATACAAAACACCAGAAGCTACGAACGTAAATTCTACTTCTATTGAATATTCTGAAGGAAAATTATGCAAAATACTGAAAATAAAGAGCTATTGTATATTAATCAAATAAAATTAGAGTTACAAGATATTCTCTTTGCAAAATGCAAAGGCAGAAAACAAGAACTGAGAAAAAGACTGTCTTTTCTCAATATATACAATGTATGATAAGTCCAATGCGCCAAGAGGCAAAACTGAAAGCCAACTGAAAGTGAAAGATATCTTGAAAATATCCTCCTATGAGCAAAGAAGAAAATCCTCGAAAAGAGGGCCCACAACTGAAGCAAACTGAACTCTGAATTTTGTAAATTCCTCCCCATGTTGTGCATGAACAAAAGATCCTCAAAACTGATATGAAACTACAACCATGTCTCAAAAAACTCCACCATTTGCTCCATTTTGTCCTTGCATGATTTGATCTTTAGTTCCACCTTAGTTACACTTTTGCATGATTAGTTAACTGAGAGAGACTCAACTCTATCCTCATATCTTCACATTTTTGCATGAATTCGAGCAAAAATAACACTTTAGTTTACAAAGCATATTATTTCTCTTTTGTTGTCAGATTTCCAAAACAAATATTAAGGCAATAAGAAACTTGCACTTAATAATTGTTTAATAATACAATATGCATGTAAAAAGGGATTTTCAAAAGTTTGAAAAATAATAACAAAATCCTTTTTTAACTCCCAAACTCCACCATTAACTCACGGGATCCCCTTAATCACTAGGTCGATGACTTTACAAGACCATAGAATTTTCAAACATAAGTAAAAAAAAACCACATCATTCGAATTAGGGCATTATTCAAAACACTCGAACCCTAAAATATGCTCATTATTCATTTTGCATCTTTTGGAAGAGAACTTTTGTGCCACCATGCTGATGGTAGGTTTTGATAGCTTGACCTTCAAAATTCGAGCTGTATCTGAGTGATTTTTAATGGGGTCTTCTGCAAAAAAACATGGTAAGTGTTTCTTCCTTACAAATTTGGTGATTTTCCCCTCATTTTTGAAGCATTTTCAAGCCTTTATGCCACATCCTTGACTGGTTTTTTGATGCATTTTTTCTTGATTGACTTTCCTATTAATTTCCTCATATCTTTGGCCGCCATGGACACGTCCATCTGAAGATTAAAAGGGCATTTTGAATGCATCTCCATAGTGAGAAATCGACATCAACTTGGGTAATTTCTCAATTCCTTGAGCTCTGTATATTTGCTTGTTTCCTGATGCTCGATTTGAACTGAAAAGGCTGCAAAATGGATGAATGTTTTTCCTTGATTTCATGCTTCTTTATCTTTATACCCATGACCTCATATCACATTTATCCTATTTTTTGAGTATTCTTCTTGTCTGTATGAGATCGAAACTTCCCCATTACTCTGTATTTTGTAGATTTTTTGCAAAAACCCATGTGGGTTTAGTACAAAAGACTCTCTCAGGCTGCGACTGCAAGAAAACAAACTGGGTTTGGGCCTTCTTGTAGAGAATGAAGGTTTACTGCTTTATTTTCTGTATATTCTTTTCATCTGAAGGCCACCATGGATTCCTTCTGGGTGTTTGCATATTTGTATGGCCACGACCATGAGGGCATTGATGGGTGTTTTCTATTGTTATTTGAACTTGAAAATCTTCTCCTTCTTGTGAATGCTTAATTTAAAGCATTGGATCTTGTCATACTACTGAAATAAAAGATTGTTAATGATGCTTTTATTTTGCTTCAAAATGATGTTGTTTGTATGTAAAATGTTTTCTCCTTCAGAACATGCAAAGCTCAATAGCATTGTTCATTTGTTTTGTAAGTTGATTGAAAAGAATATCCAACCCTTGGTTTGGTTTTGCAAGAAATGTAAAGAGAAAACTTCTTTTCATATTTTAAAAGCATGTTGAAACTCCCACTTTTCAGTATTAATGTGACATGAAGCTTTTTTCTGAGAATGCAAAATTTGCACCATAACTATAGGTTGTAGCTTACTTTACCTTGTGAAAGATGTATGGAAATTGAACATTGAGCTTTTAAATGTTTTTGAAATGGTGTTGTTTTTAAGCAAAAATAATTGCTTTCTCTTAGATTTCTGCATATAGATATGTATTGACATCCATATGTGTGGGCTATTCTTGACATTGAGTGATTATTCATTTCCTCTTATTGCTATTCCATTCTTGAAAGGCACATTGTTATGTATGCTTGTTCACTATCACACTCCTGACAATGCACTCCTTGTTGTTCTATGTGTGAGCACCATTATTTATCATAGGTCCTTTACTCTTGAACACTGCTCTTTCAATACATATACTTTAAACACACAAATAGTAGCAAAATGATGTAAAACAACAGTAAAAATGATGAAACAAGGTGATAATGCATTAAATTCTAACTGTTTATGAGCTCCCTGAATATGTGATTTTCATGTGAACCTCTTCTCATGTCATTGGCATACTGAGAGTATTCCCTTGGTAACCTACAGTCACCAGTATAGGAGCAACTGTTTGTCTTGTTAATTAATACAAGATAGCTTGTTATTATGAATCCTCATTGTTGATTCACTTTTGTAATTTAGATGAACACTTGCTCTTTACTGGTAACTGTATGATATCATTGCATACCTCTTTCATTCATTGACATGTGAAGACTGTAGTACCTATATTCCTCTCTTGTAAATGAGAGGATGCAATATGTTGGGCTTGACCCTTGTGGGATCCCACTTTTTCCCACATACTGAAATGTTGAACGTGATGAACCAACAATGAAATAGGTACCTGTACCTTCACAATGAACAGACAAGTTAGATAAAAATAGTGAAATTCAATGTTGTTTCTAATGATTTGCTTTGGATATCTTGAATACAACTGTTCTTCTCGCCTTTTCTTGATCAGTTATAAAGTAGCAAGTATTTCCTTGATTAGACATGCATGAGATTTGTATGGAACCCTGAGCTCTAACATCTCCTCTTCTTGCATATTTATTTCTTGGAGCAACAACTGAACCACTTCAATGATGCTGGCACAACCTCCAACAATGGGATTCGTCATTCACCAGGAAATGACGGGTCCCATATCTGATTTTATGCATTTATTTTCCTGTATTTACTTGCTATTTTATATCTCTCAGATACATTTACTCCGACAGCTTGTGTGGGATTACATAAATATTGCTTTTTTAATATATCAACTATTTCATATCATGTAATGACCTATGTATTTTCATTTGTGAATCACTTACATAATATGAAATAACTAAATGAAACTATTTGAAGCATATGTTTTGTAATCATGAATAATAGAAACAAGATACTTGAACATGAATTGCAGAAAAAGTTTAGCCTCAGAACCTGATAAATATTTGAATGTCTGGTTTCCCTATCTGATTTGCTCAAGTGTCAAATTTTTTCTCACCCCAGTTTAATAACTTCTTGATAAAACTTTACTAATTTAGGTGGTAGCTAAAAATTAGTAACATGTACAGTATTTGCATGATCAGTCGCCACATACCAACATACATCTTATCAATAAATCATATATAATTGCAAGGCTGACACATTTTCCCAACAACGTTTGAACTACTAGGATTATAATCCATGATTTTCTTGTGTTGTGACCTTGTAATAGGTATAAAATTGTGATGACATTATGGAAGATGAGGTGTAAGTGTAGGTTGATAATGTGATATTGATGAGTTTTTTATTTCAAGATTGGACTTGTGAGAGATATATGGGGTAGATTTGGATGAAAAGTGATGTTGATGTTGTTTTGATTGGTGGAAAATATGAAAACCTTCTAAGAGTCAAAGTTAACCTAGATTTCCATTTTGGATAAGTTCTAATGATGGTTTTTGCTCATACTAGACTAATCAGTCCAAAAAAAGAAAGATGACGTGTTCACAAAATTAGAAGTAGACAAGAACACTAAGCTAGTTTTCTCACAAATATTTCTTGCTAATCTAACTATCTATTTGAAAAGGTTGACTTCCAAACAAAAGTTAAACTAGGAGATAAGATGAGAGATCTAAACAAAACTATGACTAATATTAGTTGCTGGTGGATTTTTTTTTTACTATCGATGATGATGGTGTTTTTTTTCCAAAACTAAAGATAGGTTTTCTTAAAATTCTAAGATTAAATGATATGAAATGGGTGTGAAAGTTGGTTTTTTGTATGAGTGATGAATTCTGGTTGCAAGCGTGTTGTATTACAGGTCTCAAATTCTAGTTTGTTTTGCTTTGAATTCTAGAGACTGAAAATTCAAGGATTATGGAAAATTGTTTTGACAGTCAAAAGTGTCATTCTAGATCCCAAAAGCATCACCGTGTTTTTCAATTTTGTTAGGGTAAATATCAAATACAAAAAAGTATGTCAAATGTATCACTCTAAGTCTCTAAGGTGTCACTGTGCATTATCAAATGCGGTAAGATAATATCAAGGGTGTTGATCTATGTCAAAAGTGTCACTTCATTTATTAAAGGCATCAATATGATTTCAATTGTGTCACTATGTAAAAACTAGGATTTCAGACTCATAGAGTATAGTTTTTTATCAAATGCATCAAATTAGGAAAAAGTGTTGATCTGTAGATTAGATGCATCGCTATATTTTAGAAAATGCATCGAAATGTAATCAAAAGCACTATAGGGTAATCAAATACATCACTATGACAACAAAGGTGTCACTGTAACTTAAGATGCCCAATTTTGAGACTAGACCTAAAATTTCTCTAGGGTTTTGACTGATTTGAATGATTTAAATATTGATTTAGACTTGTTTTGACTAGTAAGAGATAACAAAAAATATATAATAGCAATAAAATAATTCCAAGGTATGCTATGATTGGTATTCATGGGTCTTAACAATAAAAACACATCAAGGAATATAACGTAGCTAGAATTAAAGGTTTGTAGCACTAGTGTGGGCCCAATTTAGAATAATGTAGGTTCATGCTAATGCACTCCCCACTCTCAAGTGAGAATAGCTAGGTCTCTAGTGGAACAAGGGTTCACCTTCCTCCTTCCCTTGTAGGTTTTTCCACCTCCAAAGAAATTTTATCTCTTCTCAGGATGGTACATATTGAGTAACTTTAGGCATGATACTGTACCTTGCACCACACTAGATTAATGACTGATGGTCTTAAGGTATCCAATAAATTTTTTTTGTAGTGGTTCCATGAATAGTGAGCCCGTTTGAGGATTTCCAAGTCCAGGGGGTCTCCCCTCTCCTCCTCACCAAACAAGTCTCAACAAACTGAGGGTCTTGTGGCTTGGCTTTGACAACACTGGCCACACCTTGAGGTACAAATTTTGTTCTCCCCTCTTTATATACCCCATAAATAACTATGGTTGAGGTCACCCTTGGGGTGATGAAAGCCCCAAGTAGGCCTACTAAAATTAAAAAGAAGGTACTAGTATTTTTGATTCTCAAGTTCGCACAAAGTATAAGAGAAGCGCATACTTTGCTATTACTTATTGGGTATGCATAATATGTGCAAGCTAATAGTGATTTTGATCTCCAAGATGACACAAAGTGTAAATAGAGAGCATACATACTAGAAGCCTACCAAACACATCAAAAAATTCTTTAATTAAAACCCAATTGAAATGTGAACTAATCTAAAAATCAAAGCAATTGAAACTTTTGGCCCTACATCAAATTTGTCAGTAGTTTGTGTTTATAAGTCTTCTCCTGGAAATGTTTTCCAAAGCTGCAAAGATGTGTTAGTCCCAAAAAATTGACCAAACATTAGGGTTAGTACAAAATTTAAGAAATTAAATAAGATGCATCACTATAAAAATAAAAGGCATCACTGTAAATATCAAAAGCATTGACATGCCTTTCAATTACATTGTTGTGCCTTAACTGCGTTGATCTATAAATCAAATACATTGATTTATTTCTCATAAGCATCACTATAAAATTAGAAGTGTAAATGTTCAAAAGATGCATCGCTATGGGTTTCAATTGCATAATTGTAAACCTGGGAACCTAAAAAAATTAATAATCAAATGTGTCAATCCAACTTCAGAAGTATTGCTAAGGATTTCAAAAACATCGTCGTACTATCATAAGCACCACTATGCATTTCAAAGGCATCAATCTGAATTCAATTGTGTCACTATAACATGTAGCTTCAAGAAAACTCAATTGAATGTTAAATTTGAGATTTGGGTCACATTAGGCATGCCAAAATGTGAATAGGATAATGAAAGAATCAATCAAAAGGGTTCAATAAAAAAACCATGACCCAATGATCAAGTTAAACCCATTACCAGTGAAGTGTTAGCTATGACCAACTAAAATTAATCAAGAGACAAGAACATAAATAAAATTAAACCTACTTTTACCTCACCCAAAGATGCTATTCCTTACTCCATTATCAAGAATATGAGATTATGCCATATGGGTATGTGGATTGCTCATGTTTAGCATAACCCAATTGTGTAAAATCTTGATTGATGAAGTGTCATGGATGCTTGAATGCCAAATTCTTGAGGATCCTTGATTTCCAATTTGAGAGAGATGCTTTGATCACCAAATTTTCGAGAAGATCCCAAAATTGGAGAGGAGAGAATGAGAGATGAATGCTTAGTTTATAGATTTTCAGGACATGAGATCAACAATGGAGGATGAAAGATCAAATTAATGGTAAGAATGAATGAGAGATCAAGAGGCCATGCATGTTGGGGAAAGGTGGAGTTAACTAAAGTTTTTTCCTTATTTTTAGGGGAAATATTTTCAAACGAAAGATATTTTCAAATTGGAATTTAGAATATTCAAGAAGGAATATTCCATTTCTAGAGTGTACAATTAAATAAATTAAACAATTTATTTAATCTTGGAAGAAAAAATAGCTAATTAAATAATTAGAAAAATATTTAATTATGGGAGATAAGAAAGAATGCATGATTTTAATTAAATAATTAAAAATATTTAATTATGTGCATGAGAGGAAAATTCAAAATTAATTAAATAATTAAAATTATTTTATTAAAGGAGATGAGGGGAAATGAATTAATTAAAGGTGATCGAGGGAAAAATGATGAATTAATCAAATAACTAAAAAATATTTAATTAATAGGGGTGACCCTTTGGTGAAATGGTGGGGCTTCTTTCCTGTAGAGTCAACAACCAAGGTTCAAACCTCGCGGGGTCGCTCTCTACCACACCAACAATGGAGTTTTCTTACCTTGGTGTTAAGGGGTAGCTCCTTGGTGAACTGGTGGGGCTTCTTTCCTGTAGTGCCAACAACCAAGGCCCAAAACTTAATATCTCTTTTTTGTGGGCGGAAGGGTGGGCGGCCCTCCAAGCTGGCGGAGGGAAATAGGTAGTTTGTATGGGCTAGCATCCACGTAAGGTGGACGGGCAATGAGTTGGATGATTTAGAGTGGAGTTAGTGCTTGGTGTAAGACATAAGTACCAATTTTAATGAAATTTTTTAAATGCTTGTCCCTTAATGATAGACTCGCTATCAGATTCGAGGATGTAGGATGAAATCCCTAACAACGGGACAACTCGCCAAGCCAAGAAATGATGCTTGGTTTATGTGGTAGCGTCATCGATTGAAGATTGTGGCCATTATTAATTCAAGATGGAGTCGCTTGTGTATCAATTTAAAAGTTAGTTTGGATTTGTGGCTCTGTTTATGGTGTCAGGTTGGTTAGATTTCTTTACCTGGTCTTTGGAATCACTGGTGGTTGTCAATGGTTAGGCAGTCAAAGTTTGTTATTGTAGTTTATGCGGAGGGATTGGTTTGGTTTGGCGTAGACACTCCGGTCTCTTTGCTTGCTATGGAACACCAAGCTACTTTTAGGGAGGTGACGAACCAAAGGCTAAAAATAATTCTGGTTAACAATGACCCGCTTATAGTGGCAGTGGTAAAAATGGTGTTGCGTAGAGGGCACCTAGATAGGAATGAGTATGGGCGCGATAATGCGCATATTTCTTCGCGTTTATTGGCCTCATTGTTGGATAGTCGAGTTTCAAAGGAGATGGCGAAGGATTTTCTAGTCCAATTGTTTAGGAAGGACCTGGTAGGAGGTTTGGATGTGGTGCTTAAGTCGACGATAATCGAAACTGGGATACCACGGCCTTTAGACTTGGCGCTCTTGGCAAAAACGAACAAAGCGGTCAAGTTCTATCCCTTCCTTTTGGATTTGAGTGGGTTGGCCCTTATGCGACACAGGATGATCATGGCAATGGCTGAGGAGTACCTAAAGAAAGTGTTGGGTTTGATGGCGGTTGGTGGTGTCGATTGGGTAAAATATTTTGAATCTTTTGCAAAATTGAATGGTTTTATGTAATCAGTGGTTTGTGGTTTTCAAATTTTGGTTGTTAAGTGAGTAGGTTGATGGTGGTAGCTTATAGCTGGGTTTTTTTTTGTGGTTTGGTAATCGACACTATAAATTTTGAACTATACTTTGCTCACTGTGTTGGCCGTATGAAGTTGTTTGTTTTTCTTTAAGCTGGGCAAATGTAGTAGGTTGTCTCCTCTGTACTGGTCGAATGAAGTAGGGTATCTTTTGTTTGTCTAGTTCAAAGTGAAAATCTTGCCAAGCAGACGCGTGTATATTTTCTATACTATTTAATAAAAATATTGTCTTACGTATCAAAAATAAAAATAAAAATATTTAATTAATAAAGGAAAATAGGCTAGTTTAATCAAATAATTAGAAATTATTTAATTAAAAGGTGATGAAACATGGTAATGAGTGATAATGACTGAAAATGATGAATTAGAAGAATGTGTGATGCACTAGACATTTTTAGGTGTCTATAACTATCTTGATTATGTTGGAGTGGGAAAGGGGGCACATGAATAATGTTTTCTTGGCTAGTGAAGAAGTTGGGGTTTCCATTATTGTTTTTTTACCTTTCAATGCTATCATTGGAGATCCCTATTCTATACCAACTTCCTAAACAACTTAGTCACAATAGGGGCTATAACCTATGTTTGGGTGGTGTCTAATGTAGTGCTTTGTGCTTGGAGAGAATTAAAAACAATTTCTTGGATAGTTTGAGCCATAATTGGTATAACAATTTATAGTTTAGAAACAATAGGAGGTGTAACCTTAGAAATTATTGTATTAGTTACCCTAATGGTGAGGGGAATTTCTTCAGTAGGTCCCTCTCCTAGATGTACTTATTTTATTTCTTGGACCCTCATTTTCTTGACCAAGAAGTCATCAAAGTCTTATTCATCTTTTTCATACCTTTCCTTCCTCTTCTTCCTAGCATCCTTATTGTAGGTTATTACAACTCATTGTGTTTTTAATGCTTGAATGTTTTGGTTTAACCAAGTGGTGTTGCTATCTAGAATATGTTGTGTTAGATCCTTGATAGAGGACACCTCCTTCTCAAACCAATTTGGATTTGAGATAGGATCATTAAAGATTTTGTTTATATCATAACTTGGATGTATGGCCTTCTCGTCATCTTTTACTTGGTGGGATACTATATGCATTCCCAATGTCTTCATCTACTTGGTCATGAGCCTAAGTTAAGTCCTTTTCCTTACTTCATGATCATTTATAAATTAAACCCAAAAATATTCTAGATTTGGTGTATGCTTGAATTAAGAGGGCACATAATTTTCCATCCTTCCATATGGTTCATATTTTGGTCTGACTTGTTGATATTTGTCATTGATGTCATTGATCAATCTGGTATTCTTACCTCCAACTTATCCCTTGTTCCGGTAGCGGTGTTACCAACATAAGTTTTTGGTCTATGCAATGTTGTACCGTAGTTTTTGGTCTGACACTATTTGGTATAGCATGGGATATCTTTTTGCATCTATGCTGACATCTCCAACGTCTTGTGTATCGTGCTCACCCGACTCTATCTCTGATGCAAGTCGACTAAATGGATATGCAAATCTGGTATATATATATATGAAGCGGAATAAACAAAAACATGATGATATGATATGTGATGTATGATAGCGATTTGTTGATGTATAGTGCAAATTGATATATGTGCTACAATAGTATAGTGTAGTGTTTTGAAGATCTTTGTGGTTCAGCGAGAATTGTATTCATGCATTTGCAGATACAATTATAGCAGTTCAATTTTGTAAATATATAATCTGGCTGTAAGTCATCTCTTAGCTGTACTAGCTAGTTTTTGTATCTTGGGTAGTGAGCCCATTGGCAATGAGCCAACTCGGCAGTGAGCCACCCTGTATTCTACAACTAGTTACTTAATACTTGAGAGTTAACCCTCTATGTGGTTTTTCCCATCTTAGGTTTCCACGTAAGAAAAATATTGGTGTTATGTGGTGTTGTGTTAGGTTATTTTTGTTTGGAAATGTTAATTATGTTATGTGGATAACTATTTAAAGGTTTTAACATTTTTAGAGGAATACTGATTCACCCCTCCCCTCTCAGTATTCCAGATGTTCAACAATTGGTATCAGAGCTAGATCATTTAGAAGATTCTAATAGCTCAAAGGAGATCCAGAAGGTTGAACATATGATACCCAGATCTACCATGGATCAGAAAGAATTCATGTCCATCCTTGAAGATCTTGAAACTATTGAATATGAAAATAAGGAACTCTCAAAAAATCTTCAAATGGCAGATGATTGCATTTGTAAATTGAAAGATCAGATCCAAGAATTCAAGCTAAGGCATAAGAAGGTCAGTAATGAACTCAAGTTAGCAAATAGTACTATCCTTGACTTGAAAGCTAAGAGTGAAGAAGATGAAAAGACCAAGGAACATCTGAATAATGTAATCAAGGACAAATTTGATGAATGCAAGAAGTTGGAATAAGAAGTTGTATCTCTCAAATCAGATTTAGAAGAATCAAAGAAGCAAGAGGTCAAATACAAAGCAAGTTCAGAAAAGCTTGATGAAATATTAGTAGCTCAAAGATCATCGACAAATACGAAAGACTTAGGTTGTGAAATTAGCGAATGCTCACACAATAAACCTGATGAAAAGAAGGAACCTAAATCGGAAAAAGAAGCTAAAATTGAATCCGAAAAAGAAGAAAAAGGTAAGTATCCAACAAAGCAACACGTAAGTAGGAAACCCTTCTCTTTTAATGGTCATTGTTTTAATTGTAATAAATTAGGCCATAAAGCATTAAATTGTAGGAACAATATGAATCAGAAAGCTAGATCTTACTCTGGTAGATGTTATAATTGCAATGGTTATGGTCACAATGCTAATCAATGTAGGAAACCAAATAGAAACAATTATTTTAGTGGTTATTGTTATACATGTTATGCATATGGACAAAAGAATAAAACTAATAGGTGTTATAATTGCAATAAAATTGGACACATTGCAAGATTCTGCAAAACTGATGCAGTCAAGCCAACCGAACCAACAAAGAAAATCGATAAGGAAGAATTTAAGGCTGAAATGAAGAAGATCTGGAGAAAGAAAGAAGATAATGGATCCAGTTCTAGTGGAGACATCTACTTTGGTAATTAGCTGCTCTCTGACTGTTGCTCAGGGGAAGAAAGTTCAAGGATCGCCTCTTCCTCCTTCATGAGTAAAAAGAGACTGCAAGCATATCATATCTACTTAGTTAAGGAGTCTCCACTAGATAGGGACTGTGAACAAGCAACTTGTGGACATATGGTAAAGTCACATCCATCCATGGATAGGGAATCACAAAAAGGAGTTACGACACATTTAATGCAAAAGGGTGCATTTATTACGAAATTAACATAAAAGTAAAATTTGCAAGTCACTTTTGATCACGCAAGCAGAAAGGTCACAAGGAGCTAAGGAGAGGAAAGAAGCTGACTTGCATCTTAGGGTTTGTGTATCTGCAAGAGGTATTTTTTCTTGAGTTTTGCTATTTCTCTGCACTTACAGTATATATATCAATTGAAAATGATATGGATGGATATTTATCAAAAATCCCACACGGAGTCATTCCTATGGAAGATGTTAGGGATTACATACATTCAAAGCTCAAGGAATTTAATCACAAAAAATTAGTTAATGTGTGGATAAATGAGCTCACTGGTGATGATTTCAATGTCAAACCTGAATACAAGGTTCTGGTTGAAAAGAAGCTACAAGTTTGGAATGATTTCCCGTGTTTCTGTTTTGATGATAAATGGGTACAAATGGCTATGAGTAGGTTCCATGACATATTCCTGTGGTTAGATGAAGCTCTTATGATTAGAAAAGAAGTAATGAAGGTTGTTACTGGGTTGAATGAAACTGACATTCTTTCAGTACCAAAGGCAATAAAAAACAAGGAAGTTGAAAACCTAACTTAGGCGATTTTTGACGGCAAGTCTCTAGCGACTCATACAGTTACAAATATAGCTGTGAGGTATGCTGCCTAGGTCATTGGAAATAAAATCTACTACACCAACATAGATAACTCCATCTCAACTACTATTTTCTACACTGCATATGATATGGTGGTAAATGGAGTGGACTATGACTTATGTGAGCTCATCAGAGAGTAGTTCCTTGAGAATCCGAATCAGTGCAAACGAAGTAAGAAGAAAGTCACATTCTGGTTTGGAACCCTTGCACTCTGCTTACTATTCTACTTCATGCGTTAAATGACCGGTCTTGGTCTGGTAGTGTGGTCATCTGAGAAACCAGTTGCTCACCAAATTACTGAGCGAATGAGGAGGTATGCTGATACTACTACACAAGAAATGACATTTACTTCATTTTTCTCTTTATTATAGTATAAGATGCACAACTGGGATATAATTCCTAAATTTGTAGTCACCAAATATAAGGATGATATCACATTTAGAGTCACAATTGACAAATGTGTAATGGAATTTTTTGTACCAAGAACTCAGTGGATACCTGAATTGGGGTATGAAGCATCAAAAGAATATGTAGAATGTCTTGAAAAATTTATGTTAGAGAGTCTGGTAGACATCTCTTAGAAGAGGTTTGGCCCAACAAAAGAAAAGTTCAAAGAAATCTAGAAAGAGAAGATCTCAAAGGAAATCAATAAGAAAGTATAGAAGAATTTGAAAGCGATTAAGAAGGTGGTATGTCAAAGGAAGGTCTTGCGACACTCAGAAGAATTACTCAGAGTACAATCGGTAGCTCATTCAGTACCTCCACAAAAGCAGTTGAACCTTTAGGAGAAATGGAGAGTCCATTCGATAAGAGGAAGAAAGGTCTTTCTCCGCCTACTTCAAGCAAGAAGGTGAAAGAAGCGAAAGCCACCGAGGCTAATCTTGCTATTGTAGAATCTGAAACAGAATCAGACCCATACAAGTACCAAATTAAGGTTTGAGAGAAGAAATCCAAAAAGGTAACTCGTGATCCTCCTGATGTAGATAATTTATTTGAACTACTTGTAGATGGAAAATCTAAAGAGGTTGGTGATTAGTACAACTCTGCTACTTCCAAAGGAAAATAAAACATAACAAAAGAATTTGTTATGTACTGTTCAAGATTAGATGGAAATATAGATAATTTTAAAGAGGATATTCCTGATAGTCTTTGGATTGGTCTAAATACAATTCGAGCAAATGCTAGACAAATAGATAAGGAAATTGTTAATGAAGCTATTTCCATTGTTTCTAAACTCATAAAAGAGGAAGACTTAGCAAGTTTTGAGGAACTCAGTCGGTCAAAGTTGGGAACAAAGAAAAGGGAACATACCCTTATGGAGAACAAAAAAGCTGTAGATAAATTGAAAGCAGAAATCATTGTCAAGCTTACAAGCATGGCAAGAAATCTTGGGGTGTAGATCGGTGATGGCTCTACTCCATCATCTGCTACCCCCACATGCTCTCATGAGGAATTGGATACTGAAAATGTTGCAAATCTTGTACCAGAATACATTGATGCAAAAATATACAATCTTGATATGAATCCTCTAGAAATTGAACACACTCATTCTCTGGATAAAGATTTTGCTTCGGTGAATGAAAATGAAGAACAAGAAAAAGAAGTTGAAAGAGAAGAAGAGAGAATTGAAAAGGAAGGAGAGGAAAATGGAAGAAAAGGAGAAGATATAACTGCAGAGGAAGTTGATACCAGAAAGTAGGAAGAAAACATAGAGAAAGAAAAAGGTGAAGAACCAGTAGTAGGGAGAGTTGAGAAAAAGATAATTTGATTGAGGAGGCTATCACTGCTCTCCAAAGTATTATCCTAGAATGTAATATAGATGAGTCTAGAAGAAACACAGATAAATGTAGAACACTCATCAAAGCTGCAAAGGACTTATCTGCCTGTATAGATGAAAAGATCCATAGGGAAAAGGAAGTTGAAAGGAATAAACTCTTGTAGGAATTAAAAGATTGATGTGAAAATTTCTTCTCCAATCTTCATCAGCTAATCAGGCAAGGTCAAGACCTTCTCAAGGAAGGAAATTCTTTGTATTTGTACAACCTGCAGTGGTCGGATGCCATAACCACTATCAGAAAAGAGCTTGACTCAATTGAGTCAATGATCAGGAAGGCACACCATTCTTTCAAGTTATCTAAAGACTTGTCTGGTTCTAGGAGATCCTCAATTGAGGAACTGCACAAAAGATACTTCAAACTGCAACAACAAGAAGACATCATTCTACCCTTAGGCAATCTCTGAGAGATGTGTGCAGATAGCATTTCATTGATGAATTGTGCCCTCTTGAAGGCACAAATGGATATCCTCTTTGATCCTTGCTCCATTGAAGATGGAGAATCTCTACTTGCATCCATTCAAGTTCATGCAAAGCTTCTAACCAAAATTTTTTTACAATGAAATGATAATAAAGGTAAGCAGGCCACCCATCTTCAAAAAATCAAGCAGTCTTTCTTTGGTGGCACATCGGGCACATCCTAAATGTTTTTCACCCTGTACCCCTTGTTCATTGATGTCAAAAGGGCGAGAAAATAGAAATAATTTTTTTTTTTTTTGAAAACAGAGATAGTCATCATGGGGGGAGTTCTGGAGTTTATCTTTTGAAGTTTTTACATTTCAGAATTTTGTTTGCCATCAATGACAAAGGGGGAGATTGTTGATATTTGTCATTGATGTCATTGATTGGTTCGGTATTCTTACCTCTGACTTATCCCTTGTTTTGACAACGGTGATATCGACATAATTTTTTGGTCTATGCAATGTTGTACCACAGTTTTTGGTCCAACCCTATTCGATATAGCGTGGGATATCTTTTTGCATCTATGATGACATCTCTAGCGTCTTGTGTATTGTGCTCACCTGAATCTATCTCCGATGCAAGTTGACTAAGTGGATATGCAAATCCGGTATATATATATGAAGCAACATAAACAAAAACATGATGATATGATATGATATGTGATGTATGATAGCGATCTGTTGATGTATAGTGCAAACTGATATATGTGCTACAACAATATAGTGTAGTGCTTTGAAGATCTTTGTGCTTCAGCGAGAACTATATTCATGCATTTGTAGATGCAATTATAGCAGTTCAATTTTGTAATATATACTTCGGCTGTAAGTCGTCTCTCAGTTGTAATAGATTGTTTTTGTATCTTGGGTAGTGAGCCACCCTGTATTCTGTAACTAGTTACTTAATACTTGAGAGTTAACCCTCTCCATGGTTTTTCCCATCTTAGGTTTCCACGTAAAAAAACATCTCGATGTTATAGGGTGTTGTGTTAGATTTTTTTTGTTTGGAAATGTTAATTATGTTATGTGGACATCTATTTAAAGGTTTTAACATTTTTAGAGGAATACTGATTCACCCCTCCCCTCTCAGTATTCTGGATGTTCAACATAACTTTATTATAAAGCTGCAAGTTATGCAGCTACAATTCTACTTTAAAAGCCTTAGCACAATTCATACATTGTAGTAGGCATACTAGCCAATGTAATAGGAAATTTCACTCCTACCCTATGTTTGGATTCCACAATACCTTGGGATATTATCAATTATCTTGAAAGCTTTAGCAAGACCATTTTGTCAATTGGATATCATGGTAATTTATAGGACTATCCAGGGAATCTTTTTATTTTGATGTATGTGAGCTTTTGAATATGGATGGACCAACTTCCATATATTTCAATGGCACCTTGTGCCTCTACAAATATTCTTTTAGACTTATCTCCCTCCATCATCTTGTCTATCCACATACAAAAGGAATCATTCACCCTTTTATAATGTTTGATCGACTCTTTATGCTCCAATTGGGGATAGTAGTCATAGAAAAAATTCTATGTTGACCTATTGCCAAGGGTACCAATTGTATCCAATTCATAAAAGGTAATTCCTACTACTAGTGAATATACTAGATATGAAGTCATGTAAAATTTATAGTTCACCTCAAAAGTAGTTATTTTCTCATGCAAGCTATCACTTATTATTTTTTCCCAATGTAACATGTTTTACCTTGTTAGGATGGCTTCAATATAAAAATAATCCATGGATTAAAAGTAGAGGCAATTGGGAGTCCTACAAATCTACTTAAAGTGTTACAATATCTTCAATTTCATTTTGAAAATCACTTTTGTATAAAACCTTAGGTATCTTTGAAATATAATTATTTGAATGCTTGTCCATTTCATGTTAATAATCCCCTTGTATTTCTCAAACTCATTGTTGAATTGTTTCTTAGTATCATTCCTATGTATATGCACAAATTTGGTGACAAAAGGAATATTAAATGTTCTTATAAAAAAATAAAACTTAATTCAACAAAGACTCTTCCCCTAGAAATTACTTGCCTATTCCCTACATCATAATGTCTAATGCATTCTAGTACTAACTCTAGGAATTACACAAAAATTGTGAAGGTTATGGCTTTGTCTAATTCATTTAAAACTATTTTTCTCACCTAGACTATGACATCCTAAGTATTCATTCTCTTGTGAATATATTCCATGCTAACATGTTTGAGGTCGATTTATAATATGGCTCCTGTGATTTGGAAAGGGAGAGACATGCCTTTGAACATGTACTTCATGTTTTTAGCTCAAACACTCATTTAACCTACATAAAAAATTAAATCCATTAATTACATTTCTAGCTATCAAGGTTCACTATTTATAACTTCATTTTTTATTATAATTAAAATCCTTGAATGTAGACTAATTTTTTTAGTCACATTTTAAATTTTTTAATTATTGCTTCTAGCTAGGGTTTTCTGTGTTCCAAATGTTAAGATAGGCTAGGGTTTCAATTCCATGGTGAATTAGCCATTATATTATTGTTTCAACCACAATAAATTGATCTTTAACCTTTAATATAATTTTTGAAAAATAAAATTATATAGAACACAACAATTGAAATTAGGTTTTCTAGGTTCATACCTATTTTGAGAAAATAAAACCTTCTGGTTGATGTATGTGATTATAATTCCTATAACTTTGATGATATCTTACTCCTTTTACCTTGTAGAACTCTTCACCAATGGATTAAACACTTATTTCACCATTTTATTTGGTGTTAAAAAATGCTTGTTGGATGTTCTCAAAATGCTCTTGGATGCTCATAATAGTTTTGGCAACAATTACATTGCATTATTATACTTAAAACTTAAAAAATATATGTGAAATCACTTCACAATTAATGCATAAAGAGGGTTTACCTTCTATGATAGGGTGTTGAATATGGACCAGAAAAGAAGGTCAATCCTCTTTTTCAGGATCTTCTAGTTTATTTTAGTGCTTTGGCCAAAGCCATGTTTTCATTAGAAAAGATGAATGCTACCTAGCACATTTATTGATATGTTTCTCTGCCATATCCTGATAGTAGGACATTGCATGTTCATGTTAAAAATACATGTAGATATATCATGTTGCATTGAGATTCACTCTTGCTTATTGTTTTTAGGTTGCTAGGTATTTCATGCAAGGCTGGTTATTCTTTGAGTAGGAAGAATTTTGAGGAAGAGCAAGCTTCATGGTTGAGCGGAAAAGCACCCGAGCCATCTTCTCGTCTCTCAGACTTACAAATGATTGTTAGGGTTGATAGTAGTCGAAGACTATATTGATTATGTTCTCCTATCATTCTTATATTATTATTTGTTGTACTTCCAGATTGAATAATTAGTTGACTACATGGCATGAGATCCTGAGTTGTGCTTTTGTATAACATATATTATGTGCTTTTACCTTGATTATGGACTACACATATGAGGATTTGATATGACATTTATTTATCAATTGAAGTTGTTTCTTTACTTATATTGTTATGACCAAAGGGCATGAGAGCTTGAGTCATATTCTTGAAATAATTATATCTTGTACTCTATGATACTTGACTAGATTGTACTTCATGTGATGATGTACACCTTATTCTTGTAATTAATATTCTGGATTAGACACTTCTACATGGGAGATGTAATATGTTAATGTATATTGAGGACGTTTCTTTTCATTTCTTTATCTATGTGAAAAATGAATTACTATATACATTTGTGAGATAGTTTAGGGTTTCGAAGCTTACACTAATGTTGCACCAAACATCACATCTTAATACCATATCAACATTTCCTCATTATCATGCTAATTCCCCTTCCATTTACCACTAAATATTAATTACAATTCATCTCTCAGTTGTAAGTCATCTCTCAGTTGTAATATATAATTAAATATTTTTAATTATTTAATTAAAATCATGCAAATAAATAATTAATAACTAAATATTAATTACAATTCATAATCATAATCATAATCATAATCATAAACAAAACCCTAACCCTAATGCTAATCTTAACCTTAATCCTAACCTTGACCCTAACCCTAACCCAAACCATAGCCCTGACCAAATATAAATCCTTGTACCGTCGAAAAATGGACCCTTCCCATTTTCATGGCCTTTTAGGCCTTGTTTCATAGTGTTGGAGCTATGTTGCTTTGATTTTATGATGTATCTTGGCTTGAACATGCTTATTTTGCTACTAAAACTTAAAGAACGACGTCTTGTGAAGGTGTTGTGAAGTGTTGTAAGACATTTATACATTCTTCTAGACTCCATTTAATGCAATTCACCTAAAAACCACCTTTTCACACATCAACAAGTCTTATTTTAAAGTGTTGTAAGGTCTTGTAACAAGATTTCACATTTTTCTAGTCATATTTTCACTATTTACACCTTTCTCATGCTTTATTTTATCTCTTTATGTCATCATATGCTTATATTAAGTGTATTTTTGGGTCCTATCCCGAAAAACAACATTAAACATGACATTTTTCCCAAAACTTTGTTGTGGGTCCCAGGTGGGACTCATTCGCCAAGGGTGGAAAATGAGTCCCCCTTGGCCCTAAATTCAAAAAAAAATCAAAATTTCTTTCAGGATTTTACTCAAATTTACTTCATGTCGGCCTGTGATGAGGTATGAACGGATAGTAAGGCACAAGATTTGTATAAATATGTGATTTTAACCTCATTTTACATACCCTAACACATTCAAGTAATCTATCATTCACTCATTCATTCAAGCAATCACTCAAGCATCTTGCATCATCAACTCAAGTACTTTCAAGCACTTTGGAGCAACCATTGACATCACTTCAGATTTGCATATTCAAGGATGTGGTAAGTTTGCAATACTTTCATGCTATTCATTTATCATTTCCTTTGCATGTCATTCATTTCTATTGGGTTTGATTACCAAAGTGGGGTTTGACCAAGGCAAACCCCTATTCACTAACCCTCCAACATTTTTCCTCTTTGCATGTGTCTTTGCAACCTTTGTTTTGCAGATTTGACAGGTTCAAAGGTGTTGAAAATTGGATTTTAAGTCAACTAGGCTCTTCAAATCAATTCATCATCTATTCAAGAAATTTGAGTGACGTTCAACCCATTTTCTGTAGAATTGACCTTGGCAACCTGATATTCAGTCATTTCCAGATCTGGAGAAGCAGTGTTGACCTTTGAATTTTCTACATTTATGTTTCCTGTATTCACATCTCTGTTACAGTTAGCAGATCTTCTATTATTTGCATTTTACATTCTTAGAATAGCTTGCATTTCCATCCACCTTTCCTTTGTGGTACTTGCATGAGTGTTTGGTGCCCTATTGATAATACTTTAGTGAGAAGAAGTTCTAGACTCATGGCATCCCACGATAGCACTTTCGTTGTGGACCTTGGGATCTCACGAGCTCCCACTCTTGGTATGTACAATGGTGCATTAGGCCCTGACAATACCACTTCCATGCCTTCCCCTTTTCATCCTATGCATGTTGACAATCAAAACAAGTCTCTCCCGCAAGAAAAGGTTATTAACATTCATGAGGACTTTGCACATCTACAACAAGACTTGTCACTTGAAAACATTTCTACCACTGCTATACCTACTATTGAGAACCTTCATCGCTTAATTGAAAATGATGATGGCTTGCAAGTGTTCAAACAAATAGCCAAGATTTACAACAAACATGCCTCTTCCCATACTACATCAACAAACATTCCTGTCACCCAAGGAGCATCTCAAGTTCCTCCTCCTTCAACCATAGCTTCCATACCAATTTACACCAATCCGCAAGTCCATACAGCTTTACATCAATCCAATTATGTCACTATTTCTTTCCTGATTTCCACTAGCATTCCTACTTCTTTTGTGGCATCGCAACCTCCTTCCACCACTTTCACACCCCTCACTATTCCTTCCACTTCTCCTAACATCACCTACACTCCATCACCATTTTCCCTTCCACCTCAACCCCATTATCCTGATCCCTTTATGACACAACTCCTTAACATTGTTTCATCCATGCAACACCAACTTGCCACCATTACTCAAGCTCAAGCCACTCCACCCACATATCTTGTTCGTAGCAGCCCCTTATCATTAGACATCTTACGTACCCCGATGCTACAAGCGATAGAAATGCCGAGGTTTGAGAAATATGGAGGAAAAGGAGATCCTATCAACCATGTCAATTCTTTTACTGCCTTGTGTTGTGACTTTGTCCTTGACGATAAACTTTTAGAAAAACTCTTTCCAAGGACCTTGAAAGACACTGCCTTAGAATGGTTTTCCCACTTGTCTAATCATTCCATTCGTTCATTTAATGAATTGGCGGAAGCTTTCATTAATCACTTTCAAGTGCACATGACACCTAAAAAGACAATGGCTGACCTTATGCGATGTAGACAAAACATTGATGAAAAAGTGACAGATTTCATCTCCCGTTATCAATCCTTATATGCTCAAGTTGATGTCCAAATTCCAGATGCCCATATGCAGAAGATGTTTATTGAGAATTTGCACACTAACCTTCAAGATAAGCTTACGATGATGAAATTCCCTTCATTCATGCATTTATGTACAACCTTATGTGAGTATCAAAATTCGGTTTCAAGTCGCGAGTCAAAATCCACTTCTAACCGAGTTGACAAAACTGAAAATAACAATCCAAACCACAATAACTCACAAAATTTCTGCAAACCTACCCGAGGTTTCTTACAATTTAGTTCACCTCCTTCACCCCAACCACAACCAACTTCACAAGTTCAGAATTCAGTGGCCACCTCTAAAAAAGCCGTGCCTTATCATTATGGTGATCCAAATAGACATTTCACCCCTTTACCTAACACCCTCCACTAGACAATGAACCAACTCATCCAAAAACACATGCTTACCTTACCACCTGTTAAACCACTTGATCCTAATCAACCCCTACCTCCTAATTTCAATCCTAACGCTTATTGTCATTTTCATCGTCAAAATGGCCACGACACCGAACATTTCAAGCGTCTTAAACATCTAGTTCAAGACCTCATTGATTCGGGCGAATTGACCATTATGGGTGTTAATGATCAAGGCAATAAGTCCATTGCACCCCCTAACCAAAACCTCCAAATCTTTACCAACCCTATGCCTAAACACACTACCTCATTTGCCAAGGCTAGTGAACCTTCAAATCCTAATGTAATGATTGTTGATACACACAACAAACAACCTGATACATCTCCTCCTGTTCCCCAACCTAGTCCTATGGATAAACTTGTCGCCATGATAGACGATATCCCTCGCAAGGGCCAAACCACTCAATCTCTTGATATTAATTTTTCTACTAAAGAAATACTACCAAAGCTTCCTGATGGTCCTCTCTACCTAGCTGGTAGAATCTATGATAAACCTACTAATGGGATATTAATAGATCTCGCTTGTGGTGAGAATGTGATCACAAAAGAATTTCTAGTATTACATGATCTATATCAAGATAACTATGATCCACCGACCACATGGATTAAAACACATCATGGTTTTGTATGCCCTATGATTGGTTCGATCGTGTTGCCTTTACAGATAGGACCTAAGACTTTGGAGGTAACATTTTCTATTATTCCACAATCTGACCAATTTCATTTATGGCTCGGTCTTCCTTGACTTCACTTAATGAAAGCGGTCCCATCAGTCATTCACAAGTGCTTAAAGTTTTCGCATGGCAATGAGATATTCACCATACACCATAGTGGCTTTAATCCTTTATCTTCCAAAGGTAAATTTTCATTAGAATCCTTTTGGCCTACACCCATAGAACCCATCACCCCTCGAAAGGACTTCTTTTACATTGCTTATCAAAAGTTTAAAGCTAAAAAGATTGTTGAATTATCTCTTCATAACACATCTTCATCCACCTCCACTCCTCCTATCCTCGATGAAACCATGATCACACCTGAATCTGACATTGAATAAAACATCACAAACTCTGAACAATCTTCTCAGCCATCATCTAAATGACCAAGAGACCAAGAAATAACTCCTGCCTCACTCCCTCGTATCAAACAAGTTTATAAAGCGAAAGAGAAAGTGATTGATCCTTCCTCTTCGGTTTCTCCTACTCTTCCCCTTTCGGAAGTAGACAAACCTATACCGACTCAATCCGCTCTTACACCTAAACAATTGCAAAACTAAATTAAACACAACCGTGGTGCTACAGAATGAAGACATTGTCGTCGTCTCCTTGCTCGTCAATCTTACCTCACAAACAATAAAGAAAATCAACCTATACCCTTGACAGAAGTAATAGATGATCATCTTCCTTTTCCTGAGCAACCACATGACAGTCCTATACCACCATCAAACCAAAACGAACATATTCAACAACCAACAGTTTTGATACATCCATCCTTAGAAATCACCCTTCGTCCTCCCGTCGTTATTAATCTTGATGATGACGATGGAGATGTGGCGATTGCTAACATAGATGAAACAATAAACAATGAATTAAACTCTTTATTTTCATCTACAATGAGCTTAAATGATAAATCCTCTCCACCAAGTGAAGAACCTGGTACAACCCCTAGTTCAACACTTGTGATTCCTCCTTTGGATAGTCAATCACCTTCGCATTTCATTGAACATGATTGGGAGGCAGATGACTTGATGAATGACTTGCATTTGCCTATTTAATTTTTTCTTCCAATTCATTTTCCTTTTTCTTTTCATGTGCGTATCATGTTCCCCCGTATCGTGTGTTTGATGTTTCCTTCTCATTGTACACTTATTCTATGTGTATCTCTATTCTTCTATTTGTCATTATTGTCTTTTTCATTTTTTGTTTTGTGTTTTCCTTTGGGGATGATGCAAACCGTAGAGACGCCCTAAGTCTCTTCCATGTTGACCCAAACGGTCCTTGTCTTTTTCATTTTTGTTTTTTGTTTTCCTTTGGGGATGACGCAAAGCATTGAGATGACCTATGTCTCCTCCATGTTGACCCAAAAACCTCCTCTCTTTTCCTTTGTATTTTCTTGTGTTTTTCCTTTTGGGGATGACGCAAGGCATTGAGACGGAAATGTCTCCTTCATGTTGACCCAAAAGCTTTTTCACTTTTTTTTTGTCTTTTTTCTTGTGTTTTCCTTTTAGGGACGATGCAAAGCGTCGAGACCACAATATCTCTTCCATGTTGACTCAAAACGGACTTTGTTTTCCTTCGCTTTCGCTCTCTTTGTGTCATTCTTCCAGTTCTATGTGCTTTGGGGAATGATGGAAATTCCGAGCTCTTTCATAAACATACATTGCAGAAACAAACATATTGACCCCAAATGCATAGATCCCTTATGTGTTTGGTGTACTTTCTTTTATGGGGGTGAACTCCCTTCTTTCTTTACTTTTCCTTTCTCCTTGACATGACGTAGCCTAACTTTGAAACATATGACTTGGCATAGGGCTTTCCTAGTTGACTCTCATGTCTTGTTTTTCTTTTGCATTCATTTTCTTCTTCTACTTTAAAGCGATTTCTCACGAACGATGTGTAGCAATTCCTTTAAAGTGGGGGGCATACATTACCATTATTTCATTTGCATTCTTAGCGAAGCCTTGTCGTTTGCGTGATGCGTTTGTCACTTTGTGGATGGCATTGGGTGTGATGTCCTTCATAAGGGTGATCTTTCTTAGCATATTGCATTCCTCTTGGTGGTTTGATGCGACACACTGCATCCCCTAAGTTGTGAATATACTATTCTTTGATTGGTCCTCTTTTGGAGACATTAGACATAATGTTCCCTAAGTGACTGACCTTGCATAAATTGAACAAGACTCCTTTGAACATATTACACATAACATTTTCACACATAACATTCTCATTCAGCCACCTTGCATAACACAACTTGCATGCCTGTGGAGCTGTCTTATTTGTTTGGCCACCTTGCATAACACAACTTGCATGCCTGTGGTGCCATCCTATTTTTGAAACTTAAACCAACATTTGCATTTTCTTTGGTTGTGGCGCCTTGTTAAAGTTATCGAACAGGTATAGCTTTAGCATGGTTGAGTGGGAAGCCCAACTAGCGGCATGACTTTTCCCCATAGCCACTTTTGTGTTTGTTTGTGAGTGCATACCAACTAGCATATGTATCTTACTTTTTGGGATTTCTCACCTTGTGGACAACTAGTTCCGTGGCCCCAGAGTGAGTACACATTTTCTCTTTTTCAAACAACCAGCCTAGATCTCTTTCCACAACTAGTTGGATTGATGATTGAAGCTTCACTCAATTCCTCTCAACACTTGTGTGTTCCTTTGTCCTTATGTTTAGTTTGTCATGGGATCTTCATCATGGGGGCTTGATCATCCTTCTTGTTTGTTGTATTCCATCTTGCTAACGTAAGTGCATTCGAACCCTCTTCTTGATGTTCATGGCTACTTTAGCATGAGAAAGCAAGTTTCTCTCACTAAAGTGGGGGCTAAATGTACTATCGAAAAATGGACCCTTCCCATTTTCATGGTATTTTAGGCCTTGTTTCATAGTGTTGGAGCTATGTTGCTTTGATTTTATGATGTATCTTGGCTTGAACATGTTTATTTTGTTGCTAAAACTTAAAGAACGGCGTCTTGTGAAGGTTTTGTGAAGTGTTGTAAGACATTTATACATTCTTCTAGACTCCATTTAATGCAATTCACCTAAAAACCACCTTTTCACACATCAACAAGTCCTATTTTAAAGTGTTGTAAGGTCTTGTAACAAGATTTCATGCTTTTCAAGGCATATTTTCACTATTTACACCTTTCTCATGCTTTATTTTATCGCTTTATGCCCTCATATGCTTATATTAAGTGTATTTTTGGGTCCTATCCCGACAAACAACATTAAACATCACATTTTTCCCGACACTTGGCTGTGGGTCCCAAGTGGGACTCATTCGCCAAGGGTGGTGAATGAGTCCCCATTGGCCCTAAATTCAAAAAAATTCAAAATTTCTTTCAGGATTTTACTCAAATTCACTTCATGTCGGCCTGTGATGAGGTATGAATGGATAGTAAGGCACAAGATTTGTATAAATATGTGATTTTAACCTCATTTTACATCTCCTAACACATTCAAGTAATCTCCCATTCACTCATTCATTCAAGCAATCACTCAAGCATCTTGCATCATCAACTCAAGTACTTTCAAGCACTTTGGAGCAGCCATTGACATCACTTCATATTTGCATATTCAAGGATGTGGTAAGTTTGCAATACTTTCATGTTATTCATTTATCACTTCCTTTGCATGCCATTCATTTCTATTGGGTTTGATTACCAAAGTAGGGTTTGACCAAGGCAAACCCCTATTCACTAACCCTCCAACATTTTTCCCCTTTGCATGTGTCTTTGCAACCTTTGTTTTGTAGATTTGACAGGTTCAAAGGTGTTGAAAAGTGGATTTCAAGTCAACTAGGCTCTTCAAATCAATTCATCATCTATTCAAGCAATTTGAGTGACGTTCAGACCGTTTTTTGCAGAATTGACCCTGACAACCTGATATTCAGTCATTTCCAGATCTGGAGAAGCAGTGTTGACCTTTGAATTTTCAAGAATCTTGGGGAGGACTGATTCACCACCCTTGGCGAATGAGTCCCACCTAAAATCTAAAAATCTGCATTTTGTCAGAAATCAACTCCCGACTGTCAAAAATCATATTCTGACACTTTTTCACCAGTCGGAGGACTGATTCGCCACCCTTGGCGAATGAGTCCCACTGTGAAAAATCAAAAATTTTCATCAGCATTCCAGACACTCCAAAAACCTCATACATCATCTAGGTGCACTCAGATTTGATCCTATAGCTTTTGTTCTACATATTTCTTTCAATTTCTTCATATTTCATAGGTGTTTGCATATCACACTGTGTTTTCAAACATAGCATAAATTCCTTCTTTGCATCCATTTTAGATCATTTTAATCAATCATTTGCATTTATTTTAATTCATTTACATCATATTACATTGCATACATCCTAATTTGAATGAAGCATGTATGCATTTTAGGAACCTAATCTCTCTCTTTCTAGGTGAAAAGTCTTAGGAAGAGAGCAAGCATTTCAGGTTCCTAAAATCTATGTTTCAATCCTTACCCTACCCCTAATTATAATTCCAATCCAAAACTTAATAGTAATTCCAACCCTACCCTTAACACTAACCAAAGCCTTATTCCTAACCTGAAACTTGTTATAATTATAATCCAAACCCTAACCTTAACCATAATTCTACCCCTAACCCTAACATCATTCTCACACTAACTATGACCATAAACCCAACCTTAACACTAAACCCTAACCCTAATCATAATAATAAATCTAAACCAAACCCTAACCCTAATGCTAACCCTAACCATGATATAAACCTAATGCTAAATGCTAACTCTAATCATAACCCTAAATATATTAATTTATTCAATGTGTTACACACGTCGCGACTACTACTAGCATATATATATATAATTTTAATAAAAATTATATATATAATAATATGCTCAAGGCGTTTAATTTTTTCATCATTCAGCTTTAATAAAAATTAAAGTTGAAAAAATTCAATGCCTCTAGACATCTCAACATATTTTGTATATATTATTAAAATAATAGATATATATATATATGCTAGTATATATTCTCTTTGTCACACACATTTATTTTTCTCTATAATGCTTTAAACAAACCATATTTACACACAAGTTCATGTTTAATTTTTTTTTAAATAGATTTAAATGCAAATAATTTTATATACATAGGTATATTCTCTCTTTTTTTTTCATTTAAACAAGTTTGAATAACTAAAATTGTTATTTGGAGCATTATCAATTGTTAGTAAATTTGATGTAGCTAAGGCTTATGTACACAACTCAACAAACACCACTATCCTATATCAATCCTGCAATCTATTGACTAATTTATGATGTATTTCCTTTATCTTGTCAAATCGAAGAACATATTCTTCTATGGCTTGACTCAAACAATTGTTTATAGTAAGAAAAATTAAATTTACAAATATAAGGAAATTTGTTATGTAAACTTTCAATTAAATGATAATTAAATAACAATTACTACAAGTCTACCGCAAATGCTATAGGTTAACATTTTCCTTATTAATAACAATAAACTAACTACAAAAAGTAATTCTAACTAAGATTGAAAAATCATTAAACTAACATTATATTAAAGTATAATTGCAATTCACCTCAAGTGAGCTGTTGCTTGGGTCAATTGTATAGGTCTATTCTTTTTTAGAATATTAATGAAATCATATCCTCCTATAATTCATCACACAATATTAATTGATATGAGAAATATGTTTTCAAATTATTTGCCCAAAAAATAAGTATAAACTTGTAGGAAAATCTATATCTAGATATGTTGGATCTCCAAAACATATACCCACTCTTGCTTCTACACATTCATTGGATTATTAACAACTATTCTACACTTTTCTACTCTCCCTATGATATAGGAGGAATTTCTTATTTTAGAAATAGAAATACAGCTAGAAGACTAAGTGTAATTAAGCCTAAGGAAGAACTCTCCTACAACATTCCAACCTATGCATAGGAGTAACAAGTATTTTGGAAACATAAAGATGAGTGGCATAGCCCATTTAATTCTTGCTTGATCCTTTCTAGAGAATTACCATTATTTTTACCATCTATTATATATTCGTCCTTGCTTTGTTGAGATTTCTCCTTAATCTACACTAAAGTTATCACCGCTAAACAATTGTCAACAATTGTGATCCTTGGATGGGGTACTTGTGGCTTTGGCTACAGTCATTTATGGCTTTGGTTAAGGGAATGCTACAAACTTTGTTGTAGGCACACTACAACCTTGGTTGTAGGTTGTGTTTCTTACTTGTTGCATGTATAAGTTAGCTTCTAGACAATTTTTACTCTAAGAACATTATATTCAAAATAATATGTTATAATATCTTGGAAATAGTTGTCTTAATGTACATAAACATTAAAACATCATGCATCTAATCTAGTTCTTTTACTCAACTTTAGTGAAAATTCTTAATTATGGAACATAAATGTCTTTGGAAATGCACTTGAAATAGGAAATTAAATCAATAAATGGAGACAATTGTTAGAAGATTAATCTTTACTTGGTAAAGGTTATTCTTTAATTGTAATTATTTATTAACTTGTAGGAATATTCCAAATGAATCCCTACAAGTCTTTTGTATTTTTGTCTTCTCACACATGTATGTGGATGACTCATTTTATTTTTAATTCCTTTATTAAGAAATATTTGTAGCCACCTCTTTAAGAGGTTCTTGACACATTGCACACATAGATGACTGGTGGCATTCATTGAGTTGGGAGTTACATTCTAATTCTAACTTCACTTCTCACCTCTATATATTGAAGTGTCTCTCCTCTCATTCTTCATTCAAGCAAGCAAGCTTTAAGGCTTAAGTGCTCTCTTTCTCTCTCTTTGTATCTTAGGCATTTTGCTTCCATTCATAATATTGGAGTTTTTTCTTGTTTTTTCCCCTTATCAAAATCTTGTGTCTCCTTTGCACTTGGTGGTGCTTGGTTGGCTTCTCTATTTCTTGGTAATCTCTTTCCTTCAAACAATGCTCATTAGTTAGTACTTTCCACTGCTTACTTTTCCTTTCAACAATTATAGGACCCAACATGCTATATATTGACCATACCTTAATACATCTATTTTTCATTCCAACAAGCCTAATTTTAAATCATGGATTTACAAGCTTGATGTAAACAATTACATTTTTATTTCTTTTTATCAAATAGGACCACATAAAATGCATTTATAATTTTGAGAAAACTATAAAATTTTACAAGACTCATTAAGGGTGTATTGCAATAAAATTTGCACCAACACTCTCCCCAAAGATCAAAGAGGATTATACAACTTTGAACCTAAGGTTAAGTTCAAATGAGTCATTCCAATAGTAATTAAATCTTCACAATTGAACCTTCAAAACCTATAAAATAGTCTTCTCAACAAATCCATTGGAGGTACTCACCTCCCAACTATTGGACTTGCTCACAAGTCCACCCTTGAGTTAGGATGCCCTCTCGAAAATTGGTCACACAAACACAAGGAGAGAAAGTCGCATTCTTTACATTCAAGATCAAAGTACAAAACCCTATACTCATAGGTTTACACATAAATGCATCATACACAAGATTCATTAAAGGTGGAAGAGGGAGAACTCTTTACAGATTAAAGGAAAATAGAACTATGAAATACAAAACATCCTCAACCATGTATGAAACTCCCTCATAAGAGATTTATCATTTTATTTTTTTTGTCATAGTCTCGAACCAAAAACATCAATACTCCTCCCATAAGATAATTCAAAATCACAAGGGTGATCAGACCCAATTCTTCCCTTCTCAAAGGAGGTATACTATTCTCCATAGATGATTGCACACCTCTCTCACGTTATACTTGGGTTGCTCTTATTGAGTGGGAGAGTCTAACCCATTAGGACGCCTGTTTTGCATAAAACACAAAAAAATCAATCAAACAAGAACACCAATAAAATACAAACTTCCAATGAAAATAACCACACCTAAATAAAGAAATATACATAAATTTGAAGAAGAAAAAGAACCCACCTTCCCAATCTTTCCAAAGGTTGGTAAAGAATTTTAATGGAGATCCTCCAAGACTCCTCCAAGCCCTCCTCAAAAAATCTCCAAGCTCTCCCACAAGCTCTCTATCTCTTTCTCCACAATAAGAAATTGAAAAAAATATGAAAAAAGAACCCCCAAAAAATAAGGAATAACCAAATGAGAGAGAATCCTTTCAAAATATCCAAGAGGAATATATGTAATGGGTGTCATATCATGTATCATCTTCAAATGAGGAGGTTACACTTAGATTCCAACTCATTCCATTCATTCTCTCCAAAAAACCCTAAGAGTAATGTGGTCCCCATAGGTGCTCACACATGTGTGAGCATTGGGATGGGGAGTGTAATTTATACACTCTTTTCTATAAGAGATCTCAGGGATGTTATCGCATGTGTGAGGCTATGAAAAAATCCACACATGAAGTTTAGAGAGTAGGATTGGAATTAACAAGTCCACTTACCTAAAATCCTATGATGCAGTCAAGGATGAGGGGTTTTGTCAACCAACCCATCCAAGCAGCCATAACACCATAAACAACCTCATTTAAAAAAAAATGAAAACCTTTGCAACAAATTCTTGATGGAAAATATAATCAATTCTTCTTCATTCAAATTGAATAATCTGATTTTTTACATACAATTTGCAGCCACAACAACAAAATATGCTACTAGAAATCCATAGGCTAAACTAAAATCAAATATACAAGCAAGAATCACTACAACTCCACAAATCTGTCACTTTCTTCTTACCATGCTCCTTCATTCCTCTGAATCTTCTAAAAAGGTTTCTGGGTTTGATGTGCCTCCTTCCCAAATTTCTAGATCATTTTGAAATTTGTGATTTCAATACTGTATGAGGAAGTTATGCCATTTTTACTAAAGTTGGGTCTCATAGTCACGACCCAGACAATCTTCCTTTCCCCCAAATTGCTAGTCAAACATCTTCCTTCTCCATTATGGCATGGTACTAATTCATGCCTTCAGCCCCTTAATTGTTCTTTCCTGATAATTTTCAAATCTTTTCCTAAATTAAACACACATTATCTCATTCTAGCGCTTCCACTACTTGCACTAAGAAGATTCCAGCACTTACAAAATAATTTAATATTGAAGGAGCATGAGGAGAAAATAATTTAAAAATAAATCGTGACTACAATTCCACAACCAAAAGAAAGAAATTAAAATAACATAAATAATTTTGATGTGCAAGATTGCTTGTGCACCTAGATAATAATTTAAAAATAAATCATGACTACAATTCCACAACCAAAAGAAAGAAATTAAAATAACATAAATAATTTTGATGTGCAGGATTTCTTGTGCACCTGGATGCTTCTACATCAAACACCCAGGGTAAGAAGAAATGTTCCATGAGTTGGAGCTCATGAACATTTGAAGATCCTGTGTTTATTCTTCAACCACTTTTCTTCTTTATCAACCTATTTCTTCTTCTTCACCCTACTTTGAATCTTCCTATTTCTTCCTTCCTTCATCCTTCCTCTCTTTCTTCCCCTCATGAAATTCATTTCAAAATACCAAGATTCTTCTTTCCACCCTAATTTTTCATTATCAACATCTGCATACAAATTAGCATTAACAAATTCATAGAAATCAAATAATTCCATTTGCACTTCTTTCTTACCTTGCCTTCCTTCATTCTCCCATTCTTCCATGTCAATAAAATTTATCATACCTTGTTGTTTTTCAATTTGTAACCTATTATTACTGCCCCTAACCATCTTTCTCATCTTACTTTCTTTCACCAATTCATCAAAATATAAATCAGCATGAACATCAACTTCAACAGATTTTGAAAAATCATCAAATATCTTAATCTTCTCCTCTTCTCCTACTATTGTATCAATCTCATATCCATTATTGTAAACCATGTCATTTTCATATAAATCAACCTCTTCTTTATCAACAAATAATTCTGAAAATTCAAACTTTACCTCAATGTTTGTTGCAACTTTTGTTTCACCTGTTGTTAACACAAGCCACTCCTTCTCTACTGTTGCAATTTGCATTAATAAGTCACCTTCTTCTTCATTTGTTGCTGCTCCTTCAACTTCCTTATTCACTTTCTTCCCCATAAACTCTTCTTCACTCTGTTTTCCCAAAAATTCTAATGTTTCCAAGTCCTCCAATAGACCAAACTTTGCTGCAACTTCATGTTTATCTTCTACAACAATACTATCCTTTTCATGTACAAATTCATTTATCTCTTTCAAATCAAATTTTCTTTCACAAATATCATATGAATGACTATTTACCTGTATGTATTTTTGCTTCTCTATTGCTTCCCCAACTTCACAATCACCATATTCATTTATCTTTTCTTCATGCAAATCAATATTTACTTTACAAAACTCAAAAGGAGATAATACCTTTGTTTTTGCTGCTACAACTTCTTTTCCTATGCATGCAATTTCATTTTTATTTTCTTTTATATCATCAACAAGATGCACATCTGTTGCTACCTCTTTCTTTCTCCATTCTTTCCTTATACCTTTCTTCTTTCCTTGCTTTTTTTCATCTGTATTTGTGTGGGTTGCTCCCACATGAATTTCTCTCCATACTCTTTCCACCATAGGGCTGCTACACTGCACTTCAACATTCTCCTTTTCACTATCCTCATTACCAAACCTATGCTTTTCCTCTTTCTTCTCTTTGTTGTCCTATTACAACTTTTTTTCCTTCTTTATTTCCTCCACACAAATCATTATTTGTAAACTCATTATGAAACAAACACTATAATTTAACTTCATCTATTTTCTAATTTTCTTCAACTGTAGCTTTCTTTTTCATTCCCAAGCTTTCCTCAAGGGCATCCAATCTCACTTCTATCTTTCTCAACTCTTCAAAGAGCTTCTTTTCTCACTTTTTCCCAATACTCTTCCCAAAATAACATTCTCACAAGTCTTCTAATGACCCATCTTGTCTTCTTCTTCAAAGCCATTTTTAGAGACTCACAAGTCCCTCTGCAATTACAAGTCCTTGCAACAATCTCTCTCACTTCAAGGTATCAACACTCTACAGTCATAGGTCCTCCCTACAAAAAACTCACTCTTTCTTATCCTCTACCCAACAGATGGTTTCTGGAAGACACACCTCTCTCTTGTGCACCTTCTACCCAACCTTAATCTCTACTAGAGGATAAAGTCACAAGTCTTCTTCCATACCTGCAACAAAACTCACACTCACATTTTGACAAACCCAAATCCTTCAATTTTCTCTCAACACATATCCAAGAAAAATAACTTATTGTTGCAACACCTTCCAGCCGATCTTCCAGCTCTGATACCATTTGATGCAATCAAGGATGAGGGGTTTTTTAAAACAACCCATCTAAGGAGCCATAACACCATAAACAACCTCATTTCAATAAAAATAAAAACCTTTGCAAAAAAAATAATCAATTATCCTTCATTCAAATTGAATAATCTAATTTTTACATACAATTTGCAGCCACAACAACAAAATATGCTACCGGCAATCCATAGGCTAAACTAAAATCAAATCTACAAGCAAGAATCACAACTCCACAAACCCATCACTTTCTTCTTACCATGCTTCTTCATTCCTCTGAATCTTTTAAAAAAGTTTTTGGGTTTGATGCACCTCCTTCCTAGCTTTCCAGATCATTTTGAAATTCGTGATTGTGATACCGTATGAGGAAGTTATGCCATTTTTACTAAAGTTGGGTCTCACAGACATGACCTAGACAATCTTCCTTTCCCCCAAATTGCCAATCAAACATCTTCCTTCTCCATTTTGGCATGGTAATTCATGCCTTCAACCCCTTAATTGTTCTTTCCTAATAATTTTCAAATCTTTTCCTAAATTAACATCCATTATCTCATTATGACGCCTCCACTACTTGCACCAAGAAGATTCCAGTGGTTACAAAATAATTTAATATTGAAGGAGCATGAGGAGAAAATAATTTAAAAATAAATCATGCCTGCAAGTCCACAACCAAAAGAAATAAATTAAAATAACATAAATAATTTTGATGTGCAGGATTTCTCATGCACTCGGATGCTCCTGCATCATCCTACAAGATTTAAATTTGTCACAATCTTTCTAAGGGACTTACAAATTATCACATCTTGTCCCAACTCCAAGATTTATGTCCTAACAAGTATTCAAACCTTAGGTATTTGATCTAGAGACTTAAAAACACTAAAATTAAGAAGAAAAATACTTTTAAAGACCATTGAAAAATCTTTTAAAGATAAATATGAATTTTTCCAACTAAAATGATAGGCACCCCAAAGTTCAATTCAACAAACCTTAGGATTATAAATTTTTTAATCAACATCATAAAATAAATCATATTTATAACATTAGTTTACAACTAAAGGCTTTAGTCCCCATAATAGGCAAGTCCAATACATCACTTGGAATAACATGATTAGAATTTTTTTAGGGAACCTCCGATTTCTATTAACTATGGAAATTATTTACATACTCAATGTCAAATATTAATATTTCCAATATAATAGGTGAACCAACTTGAATTGAAAATGTATACATGATTAAACACTACACAATTTAAAATGTATAGGACAATCATAATCAATTTTAAATCATATTGCATATCAATCTAATTCTACTTTTACAACACATAATGATATCTAACACACTATGCATAGATAACCTTGATCAATTCCAACCTGAATTTGGTTAATTAGATAATTCATGACATAATTAGATCCATATTACAAAATCAATTTATGTAGCACACATTCATCACATAACAATTAAAATATACTTAACCATCAACCAATCATATCATAACTAAAAGTACCTAGAATTTAATTTATTTTATGCATGATATCAATGTTTAATATAATCTATCAACATGATCATAAGTCCAAAACGTAATAATGTGTAAATAATCATGCAAGTATTAAAATAATAATAATAGGTCCATCGATGTGAATGAGCTCACCACTAAAGAGCAGGCCTCACACAAGGTTTAACAAATGTTTCAACTAGTTGGTAATATATAGGCACTAATAAGAAAGGTGCCACAAAACTCAAATGTAAGGTTGAGCCTTACAAATTCAATCCACAAAAAAATTCACATTCCTTATATTGTGAACATTAATGTCTATATCCTTAATAACTAAAATTTGTGAGACATGAACACTTAATTCTTAATTATAATTTTCAAAACTAAATACTTAATCACTCTTAAGTTTCAAATATTCATTAAAGAAATATTAGTTAAATCTAGGTTAATTCTACTCTTATTTGTGCACACTTATTAGTTCTTGCCATAGGTGGGAATACTAAATACATCTATTAGGTTTTATTAGTTGGTAATAAATGAATCATTGTGAGAGTATAATCAAAGTAAGTTGACTAGATTTTCTAATCTATAATTTTTGTCAAATTTATTTTATCTATGATTCTATTGGATTGTGGAGACTTTAACTAATATGATGTAAACTAGTTTGTGGAGTTAGTTATTTTCATATCAATTTATGATTGTATTTATTGTCCCATCTCAAAATGATATTTCGTATCTAAATGGTTTTGAGCTAAAATTATGGAATGAATTTTTTTGTTTATTATATTGGAGCCAATTTTATTTTGTATTGAATGCAATTTTAAAAAATCATATTAGAACTAATCTTATTTTAATTATATAATTAAAAAAATTATGCTAAGATGAGAACAAAGTGTCAATTTATTATATTAATCTAATTATTATATTGGAACCAATTTAGATTTTTTAATTTTAAAGACATAAGAATGAGGAATCATGAAAATTCATAAAATATTTTAAAAATTAATAATAAAAAATAATATTTAATAAAAGATAATGAATATTTTTTAATCTATTTTATAATTATTTGTTTCATATATACTCAAGAAATGTTATATTTGTGCAAATTCTAACACCTTTCATCAATTTAAAGTTAAATGTATTCTTGTTCAAATGTAAGAATAATTGCATCATATTTAGAGCTTTAATTCCCATTTGACATTTTCTTTCTTTGATTAACATCTATAATAGAGTTCTAACTTTTGTTAAATTAGGTCATTTTGTTTTAACTTTTAATTGTCATTTCGAGGCAAAAATTTAAAAATAGTTTAATAATGTCATCTCTAATGTTTTAAGTGATTTCATGAAATTTTATGTCAAAAGATGGCATTGTAACTCAAAACCAGTCATTTGATGATTGAAAACCAATGTAAACTTCATCTTTGAAACCAATATCAGTTTATTTTCAAACTATGTACTACTGTAAGAACATCTTTTGAACAATAAAATTCAGTTTTCTACCTTCAAAAAATATGTTCTATTGTGTAATTTGGTAATTAATGTTATTTTTGTGATTTCATTACATGAATCCTCAAATGAATGTCTTATCTTTGACACCTTTTAACAAAAAAGGCATATCTTGTGTCAGCTATAGTTTGTTTATATTTTGTGTTAACATCTAAACAAGTTTTGTTTGTGAAGAACACCTCATTTTCTTCCTTCGAGGACTGTCACAAACTTAACCTTTCTAAAAAACAGTGATACATGAGTATGTTGAAGCTTGAGTTGTGTGAACATAGCTGAGTTATTGGTCTTTTGTGTGTCAAAATAGTGGCCTAGGTCTTAATATTAATTTGGTGCATCACCTTAGTAGGAAGTAGGTTCATTTTACATTATCTCTCTACTCTTATCCTCAACAAAGCAATAGTTTAGTTCAAATTAAGTGATTGCAATAAGGTAACTAGTCCTCTCTAGAGATTCACTCCAAGCTATGGGCAACCCACAAGCCCTGGAGTGTTTCCATGTTTCATTGGATTGTTGAGCTAGGTACTTAGCAAAGGTGCAAATCCATTTGACAACAGGACCATGAGATCTACTAAACATAGATCTAACTTATTTCACATGGTCATTTGGGTAGGGAAAACCATTTGGCTAAGTATGCATAGGTGTGCCCCCTTTGTTTTCAATTGGGAAAACAAATCAATTGAGTTGGATAGATTGCATGCAAATTGGATTAGTCTATTGCGTATAAGCACACTAGTGGTGGAAAATTGTGGTATAAGCTTAAACGTATCACTTAATAGGCAATATCATAGTACATGAATTTCTACCAGAGTATTTAATACTAGACAAGAATATATGAACATATTACTAGGTAAAAGGGGTAGAGAGGGCAATTATGTTAATGTTTTTTCTTAAGTATTAGAGATAAAGCAATGGAAAGGGGTGTGTGTTTGGTTTATGGGATGGAAAGTTTGGTGGATAGAAAGAGCAATTTCAATTTATCTCTATTTTCTTTTGGTTTCAATGAGTACACATAAACAAATTGTTTATGGTATTTTCGTAAAGCTTACAAACATATGTGTTTACTCCTAAGTGGGTTTAATAATGAAGATGTTGGTACCATAGATGAAAGCTCAGACTCAGCAAAAACTTGACAAAAAACTTAGCAACTTAGAAAATTGATTAAATTACTTTAGAAACACAATTTTATTTGCACAATTCATTGACAAGATGTATCTAGTGAGTCCATAAATGAGTACAAAAGTATTTTCTATTAAATTTGATTCATTTGAATACAAATTGAGTACAAAATCGCATAACCATGTGAAATCCTAATTTAATAGTTACCTAATGTATAGGAGCGAATTTGCACCCCTCTTGCAAATTCCCTTTTTATATCCCTCCACCTTAGAAAATCAAACTCGACTAAGAAATTCTACATCACCCACCCACAATGCATCCACTTGGTGCTTGTCTTTTGTGTCAGTGGGGGAATTTTTGTCAAGGACGCGAGTGCGACACGCGGACGTCTACACAATGCGTTGTTGTCCCTGACAGATTCCTGCCTTTGAAGTTTGCGGGGACGTTACACTCCTCATTGTGAACGAAATGTAACACCTCTGTGTTGACCAGACGACCCAAAAATGACTCTTTCCTTCTCATTTTGATCTTCAAGTGCCTATCTTGCTCATTCACTTCATCTTTTTTTGCAATTTGGACTCCATTCTACACCAGCTAGAGCTCTTTAGCAATTCTTGAGCTTCTACACACCAATTTGATCATCTTCATACGTTTGAGCTACTTGTTGCACTACTAGCTTCACATCTCCAACATCACAACATCCTACGTACTCTACCACAGAAGCTCTAGCTTGGTGCCTAGTGAGGCTGCTTTTGGCATTGTTGCGGCTGCATTGACTCTACCATTGGTGTGGCCTTGCATTCCTCTCTCATTGGCCTTGAGTGTCTTTGGTCGAGGGTGGTAACGCGTTTGTTTATTTTGTTGTTGGATTTGTGTAGCTTTGTGTCTCTTGTAGTGTTTGATTCCATTTCTATTCCAGCATTAATTTCTTTATCATATTTATATTTCTCTCTATCTATCTGGCTACCCATGGAGATGGAAACACCAAAGCGGGGGTTTGACTGAGGCAAACCCCTATATAGCCCCAACATTTTTCCTCTTTTGGCTGTGTAGGTGTACGTGTGCATGGAGCTTGTTGGCGAACTAGACTCTCAGTGAGTTGGTATTTGTCACCTTAGTTTTCATCATCTCCTTTATCATATTCATAGTTATCTCTCGTACTTCATTATTCTATTCATTTCGTTAAACTCCATTACCTAAACTGTAAGTAGGTTTTTGGACATTTGGTACTGTACTTTTCACTTTCTAGTCGTACGGATACCAATGCCCCAAAGAGACTTCAGTGCTAACCCGCGTTGTTGTCCTCGGGCAGAGAGCTATCTGAGGTATGGTTTGGGTTTCAAAAACTGACTCGTTTAGTCCTATAAGAGAGGGGGACCAACCACGTTCAAGGCCCCAGGTCACAGAGAGCCAAGAGTGGAAGGCTGCCCTAACTTACCTCAGCTTAAAGGGGTGTTTAGAGATGAAGGACGAGAATGATGAGGACTATGAGGTCCTTTGATCACTTGCAACCGAAACTCGAAATGGAGCTCGGCGAGCTAGTTTTCAGGTTCAACATTGTGCCTCAAGAAGCTCTTTGTTTGAGGACAAAAGCGTGGTTCCAGGACGACAACGCGGCGCGTTGGCGTCTCTTAGGTGCATTGGCATCTGTATGACTAGAGGACCAAAAAGACAGTTAACCACTAGAAAACAGACTAATGACCTAGCTAATGGTTTTTAAGGGAACAAAATAACACTATGAAATAAGAAATATATAAACGAATGTGATAAAGTAAGTAGATTAAAGCTAGGGTGACAAGAATGATCTCACAAAAGAGCCTGTTCGCCAGCTAGCTCCAAATGTACGTCCACTTGCACACAAGAAAGAGGGAAATTTGTTGGGGTTGTATAGGGGTATGCCTCAGTCAGACCCCCGTTTTGGTGTTTCCACCTCCAAAGATAGCCAAGATAGCGATAATGGAGAAAAAGTATGATAAAGGAGAGTGAAAGAAATGAACACAATAACACTACAAAACAGTATTATGCTACTCAACCAAATCGTAGAGAGGAGTAGAAAGCTTACCACCTCCACCAAGAGCTCACTAGCTAATGGAGGAGAAAATGAGAGGACTCAAGCCCCTGCTACAATGGTGTTGTTCCACACTTGCTCTACGGAGTTGATGGAGTGTTGTTGCTACTACTATGGAGTACAAAGTGTTGCTTGAAGGCTTAGAATGCAAGGAGTGAATGCTAGAATGTTTGAAGAGATTGTGTAGAGGATAGATTGAATGCTTAGAGGATAAAATGAAGGAATGGAGAGTAGATTGGAAGGAGAGAATAAGGAAAACAGCCATATTCAGGTCGGTTAGTCAAAGAGGACGTTACAAATCGACCTCCAATGGGAAGTGTAATGCCTCTGCAGGCTCCAGACGCAGGAATCCGGCAGGGACGTAAGCACATCGCACGAACGTTTGTGCGCCGCACGGGCATCCCCGACAGAAATTCTTTTGACAGGGGTGACGAGGGTCATCTAGGCACACATAGCACGATTACGAGGGAAAACATCACAACTAATATGATGTTAGGATCTAGGACTGTTGCACGTGAATAATAACTTTCACAATGATTAAATTGAAGGTCTTGAAAATGTAATTATATAATTTAAAATGCTTAAATAATCAAAGCAATAACAAAGTGATGAACAAAATATAAGAGAGATAGAAGAGAGAAGACAAAACACAAGTTGATAACGGAGTTCGCCAATATGGCTACGTCTCCGGGTCCCTCTCCAAAGAGTGATGATCCTTGATTATGCTCCAAACTTATTACAAGGCATCAATAGAATACAATGTCGAGTCTTCAAGAGTTTCAAAGTCTTCCTCTTTCAAGTGCAACGGAGTAACACTCCTTCGATGCACAAATTCAGACACTCAGACTCTCCATACAAAATTCTCTCCACAATTCAGAATTATCTCATAAAAATCACCACTTGGTTATTCCAAGTCCTAAATTCCCCCCTTTTTATACATAATTTTCTCATATGGGGTTAAACCACCATATTTAATAAAATAACCGTCTTACAACACATTTCCCTTATTTTTACAAATAAAACAATAATCTCAACCATTACCCCCTTAAAAAAACAAATTCTTCCATTCAAGTTCCATATTGTTTATTTATTTTTGTCTTTTCTCGTAGGAAAGTCATTTAGAGGTTGATTAGTTTTAATATTAGTTTTAACAACTATAATAAAACCAAATTGTCTCCTATATATTCATGACCCTCATAATCTCAAGCTATAAAAATCATAAGGGATTAAATTTGTTTTAAGTTTGGAGGTTAACTTTAATTTTAGTTTTAAAATATCTTTTATGAAAATCTTTTTGATATTTTAAGCCCCTTAAAAATCTCATTTAAATCCCTTAAAATATTTTAAAATCCTCTAAAAATCTTTTAAGATCCTTAAAAATCTTAAAGAATCTTTAAAAATCTTAAAGAATCCCCTTAAAAATCTCATAGTATGGGCTTTTAAAACTTAAAAGGTTTAATAATTTAAATATAAGGGAATTCAGCTTTTAAATTCTATTTTAAATAGTCATGTCATCATTTTTTCCACGTCATCATTCTTGCCACGTCATTATTCCTGCCACATCATCATGGTCAACCCTCAACTTTGATCGACCATAACTTTTACGTACGAACTCAGATTTGGTTCGTTCAAAATGTGTTGGAAAGCTCTTGACGAGATCTTCGACATGGTGCTGAAATATGGAGCATATGGAGCATTTCAATTTTTGATGACAAGTATCCACCTGGATCAGTCCTCCCCACTGGAGAGCTTTTGAACCTCCAAAAGTTACTTTTATTCAGAATTTAAGTGAGGGCATGGCCTCCCCACTTTTCTTGTATCACCTGTCCATTTGTACACCTGGCTCAACACAACAATCAGGACTGCAACAATATTGTTGAACACATACATCATTCTATCACTTCCATAAGCATCTACATCAACTGTTATAGCCATTAATCAATAAACATTGACTAATATCAAGCTGAATAACAATGCAGATACGAAAGAGAATGAATCAACATGTCTATCTTCCACAATAGGAACATTTTTACCCAAAGGAATCTCCAAATTCCCAATCAAAAGTTGCAGACATGGATCATCAATGCTTTCATTCACTGTTTCCTCATGATGTACTGTTGGTGTATCCTGCAACATCTAATTAGCCTTGATTACCTCAAGTTCATGTCTAGAACCACCTGAATTAACAGACATAAGAGACAAATCTTTACTTGCATTAATCACCCTTTTCAACTTCCTTGTGTTTACAAAAGATCTATTAGTCTTGATTCTGTGAGAATGTACAATATACTTGATACCATCTTTAAACAAGTGATAATGATTAAATCCCTATAGAAAATAGCCTTTCGATCATATAAATAAGGGCTACCCCAACACTATCCCACAAATATCTAGTGGAACCACATCAAATTGTACCTCATCAACAAACTTACTTGTGATTGTGAATCTCAAAATGCACTGCCTTGTTACTTGCAATTTATTATTTTCGCAAACCCAACCTAGTGGATAAGGTTTCTTATGTTGTGTAGTTTTCAATCCCAAGTTCCTTACAACATCTTCAGAAATTAAGTTATTTTGAGATCCACTATCTATGAGTGCATCAATTTTAGAATGCTTAGCAACAACCCTTATGTGAAATAGCTCATTTCTTTTCTTATCTTCAAGGACATTATTAACTTGAGAAGTAGAAGCACAACTATCAAAGGAAACATTGGCAATAGAAGCCTTACCTTTTAATCCCATTGATGTTATCTTAGTTTCATCTTCAGACTCTGAACCAAGATCCATAACATTTGTGGACTCCTTACCTTTCTGTTTATGAGCCCATTTCGGCTTCAATTCTAGATGCAACTGTTAGCAGTGATCTTCATCATGACCTTTCCTATCACAATGAGAGCATGTGAGCTTATCATCCTTCTTCTTAATTGTAGTTGTCTTCTTACCCTTTCCTGTATCTTCAGATTTACCTTCAGACTTAGATGGCTTCTTGTCAGAATTATCAATGAAAGTACCCTCACCTCTTGACTCTAAGTGTGTAGCTTGTACACAAACTTCATCCAGATTACTAGGATTCAAAACCAAAATAGAATGTCTTTAGATAAGATTGAAGACCACCTATGTACTTAAGCAAGGTATCTTGTTTGTACAATGGAACATTCAATGCAATAGCCCCTTTCCTGAATTCATGGGTGTACTCTTGGACAGTTTGACCTTTCCCTTGCCTAAACATTTGCCAGTCCATCATTAACTGTTGCATATGGCCTAGGGGATAAAATTGCTTCTTAAGAGCATTAACAAATTCTGACCAAGTTAAATTGACTCTACCATGTGAAATTTCTGCCCAAGTTCTATTCTCCCACCAGGTGAGAGCTGTTTCTCCCAACCGAAGAGTAGAAGCATCATCTAAGAGACCTTGAACTCTACAGTACACTTCTACTTGTTGAACCCAATCATCTAATTTCTCAACATTTAATTCCCCACAATACTTAGGTAGATCAAATTTTACATCCAATTTAATTTTAGGCTTATGTGCACCCTTGAAAGGATTGGCAGGAGAATTTGTAGAAGGAGAAGATGGAGAAGAAGGAATTTCTGGAGGCTCATCACCACCTCCTAGTCTTTTCCCTTTGTCCTTCTGATCCACATGCTTTTCTCGCTTCGACGAATCTCCTTTTTCGTGCTTCTTTCATTCCAGCTTTTCCTGCCTTTCCTGAAAAAGAACTTCTACCATTGCCTACATTTCAAGAAAAACTTTTTGAAAACTCTTCTCATCAAGCTCTGAACTTTTGCCAGCTTCTGATCCTTCCATCCTTGGCAAATTTCTTCGTTTATCGATCTCAGGATTGTATTATGCAAGTGTGCCTTCACCTCGCTGTTTCTTGGATCGTGTTATCATTCACCTCTGCAAACACTAGTCACAACAAAGCTCTGATACCACTTGATCTGATGTTAGGATCTAGGACTGTTGCACGTGAATAATAACTTTCACAATGATTAAATTGAAGGTCTTGAAAATGTAATTACGTAATTTAAAATGCTTAAATAATTGAAGCAATAACAAAGTGATGAACATAATATAAAAGAGATAGAAGAGAGAAGACAAAACACAAGTTGATAACGGAGTTCGCCAATATGGCTATGTCTTTGGGTCCCTCTCCAAAGAGTGACTGATCCTTGATTATGCTTCAAACTGATTACAAGGCATCAATAGAATACAATGTTGAGTCTTCAAGAGTTTCAAAGTCTTCCTCTTTCAAGTGCAGTAGAGTAACACTCCTTCGATGCACAAATTCAGACACTCAGATTCTCCATACAAAATTCTCTCCACAATTTAGAATTCTCTCATAAAAATCACCACTTGGTTATTCCAAGTCCTAAATTCCCCCTTTTTATACATAATTTTCCCATATGGGGTTAAACCACCATATTTAATAAAATGGCCCCCTTACAACAAATTTCCCTTATTTTTACAAATAAAACAATAATCTCAACCATTACCCCATTAAAAAGCACATTCTTCCATTTGGGTCCATATTGTTTATTTATTTTTGTCTTTTCTCGTAGGAAAGCCATTTAGAGGTTGATTTGTTTTAATATTAGTTTTAACAACTATAATAAAACCAAACTGTCTCCCGTATATTCATGACCCTCATAATTTCAGGCTATAAAAATCATAAGGGATTAAATTTGTTTTAAGTTTGGAGGTTAACTTTAATTTTAGTTTTAAAATATCTTTTATGAAAATCTTTTTGATATTTTAAGCCCCTTAAAAATCTCATTTAAATCCCTTAAAATCTTTTAAAATGCTCTAAAAATCTTTTAAAATCCTTAATAATCTTAAAGAATCTTTATAAATCTTTATAAATCCCCTTAAAAATCTCGTAGTATGGGCTTTTAAAACTTAAAAGGTTTAATAATTTAAATATAAGGGAATTCAGCTTTTAAACTCTATTTTAAATAGTCATGTCATCATTTTTTCCACATCATCATGGTCAACCCTCAACTTTGATCGACCATAACTTTCACGTACGAACTCGGATTTGGTCCATTCAAAATGCGTTGGAAAGCTCTTGACGAGACCTTTGAAATGGTGATGAAATATGAGGCATGTGGAACACTTCAATTTTTTATGACAAGTATCCACCTGGATCAACAACACACACACACACACACATCTAATCTAAAGATAAAGAAGGGGCCTCCCCCTAACACTGATCGACCAAGAGATCATCTGCTTCCCACTCTAGATCATCGTAGGGGGAAGGAGGACGAGCCTGCAGTGGTGGAATGTTAAGAGGAGTGTCCAACCCTCCCGCAACAAGGGATAAGGAAGAGGGCCCTGTAAGGTCCTCTCCTTCACTAAGCTCTTATGGAGCTAAGGTCGGCGATTTCGCAAAGATCGCCAATAAGGTCGGAACCTCATCCAAAGAGTTAAACATGCACTTTACAGGAGTGTCATGTTTCACCTCAACGGACAGAGAATGTTGCGCTCGAGATTCACTGCTAGGCTCACCAAGTGATTTGGGAGTGGTGACGAACTCAGGAGAAGTCAGGACTGATTCCATCACTAAGACAGAACAAGTCAACGCGGAACCACCTTTCGGAGAAGGTGGACTCCTCTTACATCCTTCGTTGTTGGAAGGAGCTCTCTCCACCTTCTGCTCCATCAGGGGGCATGAACTCCCCATAGACAAGGCAAGAGGTGTAGAGGAAGAGGAGGCAAAGAAAACTGCAGTAGACACTACCGAAGTGTTCGTCATATCTACGGGTTTTGGGAAAGGCGGGACATCTGAGAGGGACATTAAGAGAGGTGGCTCCACCGAAGGAGCAATGAACACCTGCACCTTTTTGGGGTCAGGCGCGTTTGTACTCATAGCGGAAGCCGGAAGCGGTATAGAGTTGGTTTGAATGGAAGCATAGGGGAGGAGAGAGGAGGACGCGGCAGGAGGCCCTGATACAGGGGCGTCGTCTCCTCTTCCTTCCTCTATAAGGTATAAGGTGGCCTACTCAACCACGAGAGCCTTTCGTCGACGCTTACGTTCGCGCGCAAGGTGGTTTTTCGACTCTTTGAACCAGACGCTAGAGGCTGCGATGGAATAGAAGGATCTTGCTCAGCCATGGGAGTGTCCACTATAGCCATTTCTGGTGGAGGAACAAACTCTTGAATGGGAGTAGGAGGAGCAAGTTGAGAAACAAGAGGGGGAGATGGCTCAAGTGCCTCAGCAATAGGCCTCTTCCCGTTTATTGCTTTGGGAGCAGGAGTAGTAGGAGGCCGCGGAGGTCGAGACATAGAGGATTCCCCACGGGGACCTTTTCCTCTACCATACAAATAGTACCAAGGTCCAGGCAATTTAGTAGGGAGGTCCGATATCCTGATCTTGGGTCTATGCCAAGGAGGGATCATTAGACTCAATGGGTAAAAGCCAAGATTGCTCATCCAATACTCCTCCCAAGAGAGGGGAGCGGACGAGTCATCTTGAGAGGAGGCAAGCTTCTCCTTTCCTTTTCGAGGAGAGGAGGCAGCTAATTGTTGTGCTCCAGGAAGAGCCAATTTTGGTTGTCCTTTGCCCCCGGTCTTATACTTCACATAATTCTTGTAAAGTAGGTTCGTTCTTGGAGGAAGCAGACCAACCAGGGCAGGCCAAAAATGGTCTAATGAATATCCCCCACGGGACACCAGCAGCTAGTATCCAGTGTCATGCACTACATGCACGACACCTTCATGAGAGAATTTTAAACATTTATGAATAACGAAGGCAATTCCATTCATGGAAGCTAGCCAAAGTATGCCTAGCTTCATCTTAAACAGATCTAACTCTGGAATGACATTGAAAACCATGTCAACAGTCCTATGTCCAACTAGGATAGACAAAGTTATCGAGCCATATGGTTTCAGACAAAGACCATCATGCGTGCAGATGGTAGACTTTGTTTCTTTATATTCTTTTCTATGTAACAAATTAAGCCACAATGTCTCCTCTGTAATAACATTCACTCGACTCACGAGATCTACTAGGACCCATGTCACAATGTTGCCATTGAGGCAAGCGAGAACATAGAGGGGAGAGGGCTTGTTGTTTAAGGGCAAGTCCTGAGACGTGAATGTCACATCCGGGGAACTGGGCGCAGGTTGTGCAGTAAGAGTAACCATGACCATGTTAACATAGGCCTCGAGCTAAGTGAGAGAATTGGTGGGATCGACAATCATGTTAGCAGAATGTGATGGAAACGGGTCCATGTATATTTGTAGTTCACTATTCACTTTCGCCACCAATTTGTTTGCATTTTGTTTGCTTCCATCGAGATGAATAGTACCGTCCTCAATGTGGTCCTGTATCTCATGACGCAGGCGCATACAGTGTTCGGTATCATGTCCATTAAATCGATGGTACTGACAATAGGTACTTGCATCATACCAACTAGGGTATGGTTCCTTAAGAGGTTTAGGGTTTGGCAAGGTTACGATCTTATCCTTCACTAACTTTTGCAAGATGGAAGAGTAAGATTCTACCAACTTTGTGAACTTTTGGTCGTGTTTGAGGTCATTGTCATCCACAACGACTACTACATTCGCAACAGCTTTACCTTTCTCAGAGATTGATATGATGGACTTTCCTTCAGAATGGGAGCGTGAGGAGGATCCCCCAAACTGAACTACCATTTGTTGGTACTCTCGTAGAGTTGCACACAAATGTGCGAAAGAAGGGTATTTCATAAGGGCAAACTTTTCCTGCCAAGGCCTTTGCAAGTTCCCTATGAATACCTTCTACACGTCAGAATCGGGCAACGGATATGAGATTTGTGAGAAGAGCGCCTAATACCACGCTATGAAGTTAGTAATCTTTTTGTTATCACCTTGTTTGCATCAGACGAGATCCGAAAAGGTTATCTTTGGCTCGATGTTAGCTTGGAACTATCATAGGAATTGGTTTGCAAGTTGATCAAATGAGAAAATAGAATTATCAGGCAAGGAAAAGTACCATTCAAGTGTTGTATTCTTGAGAGATCGAGGAAATAGTTTTGCCATCAACGCGTCATGATAGAAGAAGTTTGTGCACAGGGCATTAAAGGCGGATACATGTGTTTGAGGGTCCCCTTTGTCATCGTATTTCTCAAATTTAGGGATCTCCATTCGTTGAGGGAAGGGAGTGTTCAAAATAGCGACTGACAACAGGCTATGCTGGAAGAAGGGTTGGAAGATAGGTTGGGCAGAGGCTTGGGAGAGACTCGCTAATTGGCTCTGCATCTTACCCATATTTTGAAGGAGAGTTTAGAATAGGGTCATTAGAAGATAGAGGGCCAGAGGAACCTCCTCCAGAACTGCCACCGGAGCCACCACCTGAACCACCGGCGTGACCTCCATCGGAACCACCACTAGAGCCACCGCCACTAGTTGGGCCTCTGTCGAAGCCACCACCATGACCTCCATCGGAACCGCTTCCACCAACACCACCTCCGCTGCCGAAGCCATCGCCACCACCAAAGCCCCCACTACTCATCCTGCCAAAACCTCCACCACTAGAGGTGACAGGAGGGGTGAAGCTGAAACCCAAGGGGATCTTGTTCACTTTAATAGTCTCAGATCCCTTGGAGGCAAGGGGATGTTGATCAAGGGTATGGTATCGATCATGTATACAGACGTAGGAGGCATCAACAGTCCTAGTTGTCTCTCATGATATTCAAAAGTGGCTCCTCATATAATATTAGGATTGTCTGGAGGAGCACATGCATCAGTTAGACTAGAGAGACTAGCCAAAAGTTCTATGCCTGTTCGGTCTTTTCCCACCATATACTTTAGTTCGTTGATAACCCGGGCGGCTCTTGCCAACTTCGGGTCTCTTTCCAAGTGATGTTCCAAGTCACCCCAACCCTTTACTGAGGGCGGAAACATATTCTGCAGGTATGTGAACAGCCTCATGCTCATCTACCGATGATGGTATAGGAGACGCAGGAGGAGTGGGGACGTGATCGGTCTCGTCAGAGAGTCCTATCTCGCCCCTTGACAACTACTCCTATAGAGCAAGACCAACGGTGGATCCAACAAAAAGGCCTATAAAGAAACCAGTAGTGACCTTCGTCCTCTCCATCGAAAGGTGTCGTATACTTCTCCTAACAATATACCCGAAGGTTGTGGACTGAGTTGTGATGCTCATAAACCTTCACAACACTCAAGTACACAACAACCACAAGGTACAAGGGGAAAAGCCACAACACCAACGGATGAACAAACATTGGTTCACGTCAGGTTCACCAAAAATGTAAGAGAGGGGGACCAACCACGTTCAAGGCCCCAAGTCACAGAGAGCCAAGAGCGGAGGGCTGCCCTAACTTACCTCAGCTTAAAGGGGTGTTTAGAGATGAAGGACGAGAATGATGAGGACTATGAGGCCCTTCGATCACTATGCAGACCTAAAACTCAGAATGGGGCTAGGTGAGCCGATTTTTAGGTTCAACACTGTGCCTTAGGAAGCTCTCTATTTGAGGACGAAAGCGCGGTTCCGAGATGACAGTGCAGCACGTTGGCGTCTCTCAAATGTGTTGGCGTCTGTTTGACCAGAGGACCAAAAAGACAAGGTTAACCACTAGAAAATAGACTAACGGCCTAGCTAATGGTTTTTAAGGGAACAAAATAACACTATGAAATAAGAAATATATAAATGGATGTGATAAAATAGATTAAAGCTAGGGTGACAAGAATGATCTCACAAAAGAGCCTATTCACCAGCTACCTCCAAATGCGCGTCCACCTGCACACAAGAAAGACGGAAATTTGTTGGCGCTGTATAGGGGCCTACCTCAGTCAAACCCTCGTTTTGGTGTTTCCACCTCCACGAACAGCCAAGATAGCGATAATGGAGAAAAAGTATGATAAAGGAGAGTGAAAGAAATGAACACAATAACACTACAAAACAATATTATGCTACTCAACCAAATCATAGAGGAGAGGAGTAGAAAGCTTACCACCTCCACCAAGAGCTCACTAGCTAATGGAGGAGAAAATGAGAGGACTCAATCCCCTACTGCAATGGTGTTGTTCCACACTTACTCTACGGAGTTGATGGAGTGTTGTTGTTGCTGTTATGGAGTGCAAAGTGTTGCTTGAAGGCTTAGAATGCATGGAGTGAATGCTAGAATGCTTGGAGAATGCTTGAAGAGATTGTGTAGAGGATAGATTGAATGCTTAGAGGATGAAATGAAGGAATGAAGAGTGGATTTGAAGGAGAGAATGAGGAAAACGGCCATCTTCGGGTCGGTTAGTCGAAGAGGGCGTTACAAATTGACCTCCAATGAGAAGTTTAACGCCTCTGCAGGCTCCAGACGCAGGAATCTGTCAAGGACATAAGTGCATTGCGCGAATGTCTACGCGTCGCGCGAGCTTCCCCGACAGAAATTCTTCTACCGACGCACAAAACAAAAGCCAAGTGGAACAAAGGCAGTGGGCTGATGTGGATTTTCGCCTTCAAATTTGGTTTTCTAAGGTGAGGAAGTGTAAAAGGGGAATTTGCATAAGGGATGCAAATTCACTCCTATACAAGCCCCATTCAAGCATATGGATTAGTAGAGTGATAGAAGCACTTGAGAGTGTTCTTCACTCTCTATCCTTGATCTAAAACACCCGCTTAGCTTGAGGTAAGTTAGGGCAGCCCTTCGCTCTCGACTCTCTATGACCTGGAGCCTTGGTGTGGTTGGTCCCCCTACCTTACATTTTGGTGAACCTGACATGAACCATTTTGGTTCCGTTTAGCGGTATTGAAAGGCCCTTTCCTCATATCCTAGGAGCGTTGTGGGTGTGAGTGTTGTGAGGTGTATGCCTTGCAACCCAACCTGCGACCCCTAGTGGCATAGTTGGAAGGTTCTGTAGGCATTGCAGAACGAAACCTTAGTTGGGTCACTGTCTAGTTGCAAGACCTTTGGGGGCTCTGTGAAAGTTTTGTCTAGTGTACGCGATGGCCTCCTTTTTACATCTGCACAACCTGCAAGTAGTTCCCCTGGTATAATGTTCACCTCGCAAGACTTGTCGATGAATTATAATAGAGAGCCATCTCACTTATACATCCTTGCACGAATCAATGGAAACATTGTGTCAGGTGTTCTTGTTGACCCCAAGTGTCGAGTGAATGTCATAACTGAGGAGATTATGTTGATTAACTTCTTACACAAAAATGGGTATGACGAATCCGAGAGTACCATCTATACGCACAACGGACTTTCTGTACCTCCCCTTGGCTACATCACCTTGTCGGTCCTTGTTGGACCTAAATCAATGAACTTACTCTTTGACATAATCCTGAGGTCTGAACTCTTCAGGGTGAAACTGGGTAACCCCTAGTTGGTCGCTATGAATGCAGTTCCCTCGGTAGTGCATAAATGCCTAAAATTCATCCATGAGGGTACAGTGCATGTAGTCCATGACATCGACTATAAACCACTAGTTGTGCATGGTAGCTACTCGTTGGATCACTTTTGGCGTACACCCGTTGGTCCACTTCCTCCTAGGATGAACCTTTTGTACCGAACCTATGCAAAGTACAAGAGTGGGCGCTTAACGCCTAAAGTGAGATACCCTTCACCTCCCTATGCCATTTTGCATAGGGCTTTCCTGAAGGCTGACAATCATGTCGCCTTGGCTCGGAAAAGAGAAAGGGAGAAGCCTTCTCAACACTCTTCTTCTTCTACTATTGTTGTCTCGCTTGTCGCTTCCTCTCGCCCTGTTGCGGCACCATCAGATTCTGCTCCTAGGCGTTTGCTGGAGAATCCTATGGTGTCGTTTAGCAAAAGCACAAGCGTCTGGCATTCAAACTTCTCGTTCTACCCACAATGCCTAGGCCCGTTCGGTATGGTAAGGGGAAGGCTCCTCATGGGGAGTCCTCTATGTCTCGACCTCCGCGGCCTCCTACTGTTCCTGCTCCCAAGGCAGTGAATGGGAAGAGGCTCGCCTCTGAGGCATTAGAGCCGACTCCCCCTGCTATTGCTCAACCTCTCCCTCCTACTCCCGTCTAGAAGTCTCTCCCTCCACCAAAAACAACTGTGATGGACACTCCTATGGTCGAGCAGGAGCCTTTTGTTCCATCCCAGCTTCCGACCTCTAGCTCCTAAAGTCGTAGGAACCGCCTTGTGTGTGAGTGCAAGCTTCAACGAAAGGCTCTAGCCACCAAGCAAGCCACTTTGCAGAGGAAGGGGATTTGACTGCTCCTATTTCGGGAGTTGTTGGTATGTCCTCCTTTCTTGTCTCCTCTGCTTCAGTTCAATCAGCCTCAGTGTTGCTTTTGGCTCATGTCGCAAGCGTAAACATTCCTGACCCCAAGAGGGTGCAGGTGTTTATTGCTCCTTCGGTCAAGCCACCTCTTTTGATGTCCCTCCCGAACATCTCGCCGTTCTTGAAGCCCATGGACATGTCGAACACCTTAGCGGTGTCCGTCGCGGTCTTCTCCTCCTCCACACCTTTTGCCTCGTTTGTAGGGATCTCGCATCCTCCGACGAAGCGGAAGATGGAGGATGGCCCTACTAGCGCTGGGGGTCGAAAGAGGAGTCCACCTTTAGAGGGTAGTTCTGCGTTAGTGTGTGTCGTCCTAGTGACAAGAAGTTCCGACATCCCGGGAGTTTGTCACTGCTCCCGAGTCACTCGGTGAGCCTAGCAGTGAATCTTGGGTGCAACCTCCCTCATCTGTTGAGGCAACACATGGCACTCCTGTGAAGTGCATGTTTAACTCTCTAGACGAGGTCCCGACCCTTTCAGCGATATTTGTGAAGTCGTTGACCTTTACCCCACAAGAACTGAGCGGAGAAGACCTCGCGGCACCTTCTTCCTTGGATCTTGTTGCGGGGGGGTCGAAGGGTTCCCCCCTTGATATTTCGCCCTTGCAGGCTTGTCTGCCTTCCTCGTATAATGATATAGATTGGGAGGTCGATGACTTCTTGGTTGATGAGGACTAGGGGGCTTATATGTACCGTAGATTGTGTGTGTTTTTGTTCCCTCGTGCTTGCATTATGTGTTCCTAGATGACCCTTGTCACCCTCGTAGGTACTTGGATACAGGAGTATTTTTGTGTCGTACAACTTCATCTATTTGTTACATCATTCTTCCTTTGTTATGTGTATTGATTTTCGACAATTGGGGATGATGCAAAGTGTTGGGGGCATTTAGGCTTCCCTTCCATGTTAACCCATTTTTTTTTGTCTTCTTGTGCATTCTTCATATGGTATGATATAGTAAGGGGTTGATGACAATTCATTAATATACTATTATACCTATTTATCTATATTTATGAGCAACTCTGACCCTGAATTATCAAATTGCCCATGTATCTCTTGTTCGTGATGTTACTATTTTGCTTTACATTGTTGTTCTCTTATCCTCTGTGCTTGCTTTTTGATGTTGTGGTGTAATGTGGTGTTCCTCACGTGTGTGACAACATTACCACGGTGACATCTTGCTATGTTTCGCGGGCCACAACATCACTTTTTCATTCTTACTTTTCTCTCCTTAGGATGCCATGTGCCTCTGCGTTCAACACGCACCATCCTAAGGGGAGGCTATCATGTCACTTTGATCTTCAGAAAACACATTTGATGGCCAATGAATCTTTTCTCGAAAATATTTTCAAAATATTTTTCAAAAATCGCATTCTCAACAAGGACCCCTAGCAGAACATGTTTCCTTCATCATGGGTTCGTAAAGAAAGAACTTGAAAAACTTTCCTCCGAGGAGGGAGCAATTTTTCCTACAGGAGAAGCCTTGACCTTCCCCTCGCAAGGGGGCATTTTCTTCCTTTGAAATTCCTTGATGAAGTGAACATCTTTCGAAAGGATTCCTTGATGTTGAATTGATTTAAAAAAACTACGCTTACACTTTCAAACAGTGCGTCCCTTGAGTGGAACCCTTTTCTTTTGAAGGGTTCTCGAGGGACCCCTTTGAAAGCTCTTCCTTCGATTTTTTGACTATCTGTGTGACTGTCTACTTGTTTTTCTATGTGGTTGCTCTTTGTTTTCTAACATGTTTTATCTACGAATTAACATGTTGCTTTGCAGGTACGCCTATGAAGCTCTTTCAAATCTGACTCTGCGGAGTCCCCTTACATCGGGCTTCCTTCAGGAGAGAGTCCATTGTTCGTCTACGGGCCTTCGGTGTACTTTGTTCAACTCTGTAGTTTCGAGGATCTATAGAGTCCTTTGTTTGAACCTCCTCAAGAGAGAGTACTTATGGAGCTATTTGCCTGCCCTGCGCTTTCGAGCTCACCAGATTGCAGTCTGCTTCCTCAACGGTTCAGGTATACATTTCTAAACTCTTCGATCTACTTTACCAAACACTCGTTGACACTCATGCTCGCTAAAGTGAGGGAAAAATGTATAGGAGCGAATTTGCACCCCTCTTGCAAATTCCCCTTTTACATCCCTCCACCTTAGAAAATCAAACCCGACTAAGAAATTCCACATCACCCATCTACAATGCATCCACTTGGCACTTGTCTTTTGTGTCAATGGAGGAATTTTTGTCGAGGACACGAGCATGACGCACGGATGTCTGCACGACGCGCTACCGTCCTTGACAGATTCCTGCCTCTGAAGTTCGCAGGGATGTTACACTCCTCATTGGGGATGAAATGTAATGCCTTTGTGTCGACCAGTCGGCCCAAAAACAACTCTTTCCTTCTCATTTTGATCTTCAAATGCCTATCTTGCTCATTCACTTCATCTTTTTTTGCAATTTGGACTCCATTCTACACCAGCTTGAGCTCTTTGGCAATTCTTGAGCTTCTACACACCAATTTGATCATCTTCATACGTTTGAGCTACTTGTTGCACTACTAGCTTCACATCTCCAACATCACAACATCCTACGTACTCTACCACAGAAGCTCCAACTTGGTGCCTAGTGAGGCTGCTTTTGGCATTGTTGCGACTGTGTTGACTCTACCATTGTTGTGGACTTGCATTCCTCTCTCATTGACCTTGAGTGCCTTTGGTCGAGGGTGGTAACGCTTTTGTTTATTTTGTTGTTGGATTTGTGTAGCTTTGTGTCTCTTATAGTGTTTGGTTCCATTTCTATTCCAGCATTACTTTCTTTATCATATTTATATTTCTCTCTATCTATCTGGTTGTTCGTGGAGGTGGAAACACCAAAGTGGGTGTTTGACTAAGGCAAACCGCTATACAACCCCAACATTTTTTCTCTTGGTTGTGTGTAGGTGTATGTGTGCGTGGAGCTTGTTGGCAAACTGGACTCTCAATGAGTTGGTCTTTGTCACCTTAGTTTTCATCATCTCCTTTATCATATTCATAGTTATCTCTCATACTTCATTATTCTGTTCATTTCGTTAAACTTCATTAGCTAAACCATAAGTAGGTTTTCAGACATTCGATATTGTACTTTTCACTTTCTGGTCGTACAGACGTCGGCACCCCAGAGAGACGCCAACGCATCGCACTGTCGTCCCTGACCCGTGTTGCTATCCTCGGGTAGAGAGTTGTCTGAAGTATAGTTCAGGTTCCAAAAACCGACTCGTTTAGCCCCATTTAAGCATATGGATCAATAGAGTGACAAAAGCACTTGAGAATGTTCTTCATTCTCTATCCTTGATCTAAAACACCCACTTAGCTTGAGGTAAGTTAGGGCAGCCCTCTACTCTCAACTCTCTGTGACCTGGAGCCTTGGTGTGGTTGGTCCCCCTACCTTACACCTAACAACTATTATGAATTTATGATGTTTGTCTTTGAAAATCATCATCATAATTCATAAATTGCATATTACAGCATTTGACATCTTCCACCATCCTAGTATAGTGAAAACTTGTGGAGAGGTTCTAATCTTTGCACACCATTGTAGTCTAGTGAAATCTTGGGGAGAAACAATAATATTATGATAGTGATAAAGATAATTGTCTAAATTGTCGATTCCAGTCTCCACTCCCAAATCCCCTCATTGCAATCATTTTTTTTATATGAGAAGAGATCCCAAATTAAGGCACTTGAAACCACATAAAACTTCTTGTCACACACCATTTCACAATCTTATCACTTAAGAGAGAAATTCACTAAAAAATCCCTTTTGATCTTCTCTCCTCGATGGAAAAACACTCTAAATCGTGAGTTTGTTGTTGGGGAGGATTTTCTTGCTTTGCAGAGCAAAAAAGAGGTAAGTTTTAATGTTTTCAGGTTTTTTTTTTACACCATGGCCTTTTAAACATGTGCGGGTGAGTTTTTGGTGAAAACTTGACAAAATTTCAACAAGTTTTCATCATAAAATCAGTGAGTCCGAGTGGCGAGTAAACATTGAGAAAACTCGCTAGTCGTTTGGCTTGGCAAGTACTAGGCAATAATATTTCAATATTCATGGATAGTTTATTGAAATTGACCCTATGTATAGTATTAATTTGTTTTAGCAACACAAGTATAGGGGAAGTCAAGAATGGCCTCATTTTCATGTCAAGTAGTTCCTATCAATTTTTTCGAATTATATTTTATATTAATGATTTATGTAAAATTATTATAATATAAAAAGAATTTCCAATGTATTTCATTTTCATTATATCCAATACGAATTCGTTCAAGAATTTTCATTTTGTATGAGTGTGATAGGAGTGAAAATGATATATTAATCAAATATTATGAGAGGTATTAATAAATATGGGTATAAAAAATTTCATTATAAAAGTAGGTACCTGGAATATATGGTAAAAAGAGAAAGTGTTTAGATTAGAATGCTGCTCATGGGAGGGTATAAAAAGCTCAACATTGAGAGATAGAAATGAAAATTAGGGTATCAGTTAAGATTATATAAATGTAGACACTACAGGTTAAGTTCACTAAATCAATCTCCTAAACGTGGATAGCTCAAGAAGCATCCCTAGCGCTAGGGTAGTAACTTGGAGGAATGTAAGAAATGTGATGCAAGAATTGTGCCCTGAGGATCATGAGCTCAAAACCAAATCAGAAATCATTTCACAATGTCCATGCAAGGAAATTTTACAATCACAAAATTTCAAGTCCACTATCAAACTTAAAAGGAATCAGCTCTTTAATTTGAGATAAAAGTAAGGCCAATCATCAAACAATCAAGAAAGTTGCTCTTCTGAATAGTGGCATTTATTTAGTTGCATAAAAGTTACTTGCAAATAGTAGATACAATCCTAATTGGTGGGAAACTTTAAAAATATTATACATAAACTTGTACCAATGCTGTCATTAATCCATAACAATGCCAAAGTATACCATCAAGAGCTTGTAATCTCAATGCAAAATAATATCATATCAACCCAAAAAACATTCGAGCCAAATTTCAATAGCTAAAGTATCAATATGCAAAAAAGCTCGAAGATTTTGATGTGGAAATTCCAAGAGTGTGCAGTTCCCTTTGTACTATGTGTCATCGTAGTGAACTAAGAATGAACCTCCAGAAGCAACATACTAGTATGAATGCTAGAACATTTTTCCTCTTTCCATTTGAACATGAGAGAGTTAGTTTCCATTTTATATACATCCTTACAAGAGCAAACCCTTTTAGTAGGGGAAGACAAAAAAAATTAGTTCTGTGCTGAGCAATGCATTGAAGGGGCTAAGGGATTTTCAAATGATAATTCAATTTTGATTATGAACAGGGAACACCGATCGATCAGGCACAAAAAGATTTACAAATTACTACACAAATCTTCTAACAGTAAATGAATAGATACATGCTTCAAAGTGGTGTCAAACTTTTCTATTTTACTTGGTAGAGTTGCTGAAAGACTAAAGTTATAGACCTTCCATTTAACATGTCTTAAAGAAAGTCAAATTTGCTCTTATTATAAAACTGCTTCTGAAAAACCATCTTTACAGCTCAAATATAGGATACTAGAGTTGGACTGCCAAATATGAGCTCAGCAATAATTGCAACTAATGCTTCTAAGAAGCATATATATGGCGACCATCACTGTACTAGGCAAATGTCCTCCATACTGCACAAATACAACCAAAACTCAAATATCTAGATCATAGCCACACAGTAGTTGCAAATAAAAAGTCTCTTCTTCATTTTTGGCTTTAAATTTTTGTTCAATTTCTTAGAATATCATGTAGTTAAACTCAACTGTACCTATACAGCCTTTGAAACCACAACTTTTCTTTCTTCAATGTGTAGGAGTCACTTTTGAAGCATTAACATAAAGATGAAGGCATGAGAATGATATTGAAAAGAAGAGATATGGGACCAAAAAATGAAAGGTTGGAGGTTATCACGAAATAGCAAGAAATGAGCATAAAGCCATGAGTAGAGAAACAAAGAAATATTAAGGGTAGTACATGGCATAGCAAGATGGATATATCCAATATGTAGGAAGATATGAAGTTCAGGTAGAAAAGAACCTATGTTACCAAATCAGCCAAAAACCTACATGTTTCCAGGTACGATTCATCTCCAAATCAGAAATAGGTTCAATTTGCTGATGTTGTAGCCGCGGGCCTCATTCTTCCAGCAATATTATTAATAAGCAAATAAATTAAATATAGCCGTTGGCTATTTATTTATTTGGAGCTGATTTTTTTGAAGAGACACTTCCATTTGTAATTTATATTTTTCATTAATGATGGCCGACTTCATCTAAATAATCGCCACCTTTTGTGGAAGATGCATCCACTCATTTGAGGCCGACCTTTCATCCATGAAGGGACGTGTTGCTTGACAATCACCATATCGAAATGTATATAAGGGAGGCGCTGTTCACTTCTATCATTATCCATTTTTCTATTCAAGCCAAGTGCGCACAAGTCTGAAAGAGTTCGATATCAGTAGATCGATATTATTCTTCAAGGAGTTCGATCTTATTCTTTTGATATTGCATCAAGTGTGGTGCTGCTAGTTTGGCCTTGTGATTGGCCTCAATGTAAAAGTGAATTGCTGTTCATTATTCAATATATAAGTGATATATTGTTGCTGGGTTTTTCTCCCTCAAGAAGGAGGGTTTCCCCAGGGTATATATTGTGTTAAATTGTTTGAAAGTGTTCTATTTCTGCTTATTTAAATTCTGATCCTAAAACTAACATGGTATTGTAAAGAGCCGGACCAATTTTTTTTCTGATTTTCGTAATTGATTACAATGCAACACGCACCCGTTAAGGTTAGCACAAACCAAAACGATTCGGAAAGTAACTCTAACCAGAATGTACACCAGGATCCCGATGTGGGCAAGGTGTGAGCATTGGTCAGGGGATCTCAAAGGAAAATGCTGAACAAGAACTCTAACCAAGTGATGCGCCGGCGAACGACGAGCATACGGTCAGAGGATCCCTATCTAATGCAATACTGAAAATTAGCTCAACAGCAAGTATGTGCTACTCAATCCGTGATGGATAAGAGGCGACCATATGGCGGAGACTTAGGAAATTACAATGCAAAACAAGTAAATAGGCGGCAAGCCAGCCTCTTCCACTTATTCAGTGGGAATGTACAATAACTCAAATTGCAAGATAAGGATGAATTGCTGATAGTACTACTAACAGCTTACAAGATATCAGAAGATCACTTAAATCAGGAGTATTTTCAAATATTCACTGCTGCAAATGTGTAGAATGTTCCCAATGGCAGAATACAACTTTCAATGCTCATGCACTAACCAAGAGACAATTCTCTTAGTTCTGATTTATCAGACCTGCACATCAAATGGGGTGAAATCTGCAAACCAACCTACAATCATATGTTCATAACTCTCTCTAAACACAACCTTTTGATATGAAATCAAGTGCTAACCAATCTATGAAGGATGGCGCCCAAGATGATTGCCCAAAACCACTCCTAACAACCCCACATTAATTTGCACAAACTCCAATGACACAGCAGAATGGTACGGCCCTCATAAGGGGGCGATTTCACTAAATAAAATCCAATACAGCAGATAAAAATCTATAAGTTTGCAAGGTGGGTCGCCCCAATGAGGAAAGATGATATATTGAATGCCCACAACAATATCTTTTTGTATTTTTGATTTATGAATGAAAACAGCCTACAGCTATGCAACATCAGCAACTCTGAAACATGACAAAATGCTTGAATAACATCAACTAAATGCAAGAAACTCAACTACAATGCCAAAACAACCCAATTACAAGCTAACCTCTCAACTAGTTGCTATCTTTCAAGCAAGAAGATGAGCCAATGCTAGGAGGTGTGCTTTCCTCGAAGCGAGTGCCTGAAGACAATCCAGCAGCATAACGGTGTAGTAGACAAAAGATCCCAAATGAAGAGCTGAGGCCTGGTTAAATAGGCAAGAGAGAAACATCTAGAAGCTTCAAGAAGGCGCCCAAACCCTAATTTTCAATTTCACCTTTTCCCTCCAAAAGATGGCGTCCATTTTCACTTTTGGTTATTTCACATTTTAAAATAAAGTCAAACCTTCAAGTAGGCGTCCCTTTCAATGAGCTTAATATTTGACTTTATAAAATATAACTTATTCCTCCATGGCGCCTAGACCCTTTAAGTCCCCTTTTTAAAACAACTTAAGTTGTACTTGCCAGGCAAAAGGGACATATAATATTAAAATATAATATTATAAGGAAAATACTTATCTCTCCAAGAATAATGCACCCAAGGCCAAAAACTGAAGTGCCAGCTGAAACAACCGAAGAAGAAGACCAACTGAACTGTACCCAAACTGTCCACTGCCAAAAATAGAATTTACTAAAAATAGTAAATTCGCGAAGTTGCCCGGAATGCCAAACTGAACATGCCCGGAATGCCAAACTGAACATACCACTGCGAAGCTCTCTGAAAACCCAGAAAGAATCCGCAACCAGAATTCCAAACTTCAAGCAGAAACCTCCTCAAAACTAGGAAACCCTAATTTCACCCTCCGCGTAGCCTACGGGTCTCCGGAATAGGCCAACGGTCAACTAAAATGATCACAACTGAGAAGGGGACATTACAGTCCGCCCTCCCCAAGATTGCTTGCCCTCAAGCAATCGCAAGTCTGGATGTTGTAGAATCTCCTCATTCTCCCAAGTGGCATCCTCCAAGGGTAAATTCTTCCACTTCACCAAGTATTCTTTGATTGTTCTCTTCCTCAAGGAACGCTCTCTGGAATCAATAATCTGTTCAGGAACCAAGGTCAACTGCCCTTCTTCATCCAAAGGAGGCAACTGTGATGAGGCCACAACATTGTGTCCAAGTGCCTTTTTGAGGCGAGACACATGGAAAACGTTATGGACCTTACTACTCGAAGGTAGTTCCAATTCATAAGCCACTGCTCCAACCTTTCTAACAACTTTGAATGGTCCATAGAAGCGTGGTTTAAGCTTCTCAGCTCCACTCTTCTTAAGTGTGGACTGTCTGTAAGGCTGAAGCCGAAGATATACCATATCACCAACCTCAAATGAGCGCTCAACACGCTGCTGATCAGCGTACATCTTCTGCTGATTTTGTGCCATTTGAATGTTGTCCTTCAAGGATTTCAAAACATCTTGGCTTTGCTGCAACCAATCTTTGGCTTGGGGAGCTTTGCTATCGCCAAACACCAAATCAGCAAAGCTTGGAGCCTCGTAACCATAGAGGGCCATGAATGGAGACATCTTAATTGACATGTGGAAAGATGAATTGTAGCAATATTCTCCCAAGTGGAGCCACTTCGCCCATGCTCTTTGCTGCTCTGAGACATAATTCCTGAGATAGCCCTCCAACCATTTGTTCACAATCTCAGTTTGACCATTTGTTTGTGGGTGATAGCTAGTGCTTGGAGTAAGCACTGTACCACTCATCCTAAAAATTTCCTGCCAAAAGGTGCTTAGGAACTTGCTGTCCCTATCACTCACAATGTTTTTAGGCAACCCATGCAATCTAAACACTTCATGGAAGAACAAATCTGCAACTTGAGCTGCTGAAAATGTGCTAGTGATGGCAAAGAAATGAGCGAACTTGGTCAATCTGTCAACTACCACATAAATACAGTCCTTGCCTTGAGCCTTAGGCAATCCGGTGATGAAATCCATCGAGATGCTTTCCCATTTTTGATTTGGAATGGGAAGTGGCTGCAGTAGACCGGCTGGAAGAGAGTGCTCATTCTTGTTCATTTGGCAAGTGCTACACTCCCTGATGTAACGCTGAACATCATCTTTCAACCCCTTCCAAGAGAATCTCTCTCGAATCTGCCTATAAGTCTTGAAATAACCTTGATGACCAGCAAGTGGGATGTCATGAAAAGTCATCAAAATCTTCTTCTTAAGTTTAGAATCAGCCACCAAGAAGATTCTTCCCTTGTAGTGTATCAACCCATCTACTACCTTGTACCTTTCATCATGAAAAGTACCTTCAATAACGCTGGTTGCAAACTGATTTTTGGCATAATCAGCAAGCAACAACTCCTTCCAATCAGCATTAAGCTCACACAATGAGCTCAAGTGAGGCCTTCTGGACAAAGCATCGGCCACAATGTTGTTTTTCCCTTTGACATACTCGATGTCAAAATCGTAAGCTTGAAGCTTACTCACCCACTTCTGCTGTCTTTCATTCAAATCCTTCTGATGCATGAAGTGCTTGAGACTGTTGTGATCAGTCTTGACCACGAATTTGCTCCCCACCAGATATTGTCTGAACTTGGCTAATGCATGCATGATTGCAAGCATTTCCTTGTCATAGATAGAATAGGTTCTTTCAACCCCCCTTAATTTTCTGCTTTCAAACACAATAGGATGCTTATCTTGCATCAAAACAGCCCCAATACCTTCCCCTGATGCATCACACTATAACTCGAAGGGTTTGGAGAAATCTGGTATGGCCAATACTGGACAAGAACTCATGATTTTCTTGAACTTATCAAACACACTTTGAGCCTTTTCTGACCACATGAAAGCTCCCTTTTTAGTGAGATCAGTAAGAGGAGCAGCACTTTGAGAATAACCCTTGACGAATCTTCTGTAGAAGCCACATAGACCCAAGAATCCCTTCAAATGAGTCAGATTTTCTGGAGGTGGCCAATCTACTATTGCCTTGATCTTTTCTGGATCAACCTTCACCCCATCAGCGCTGATTATATGACCAAGGTAGAGCAGCTCCTTCATTCCAAATTCACATTTGGATTCTTTTGCAAACAGACTTTCGGATTCAAGAATGCTAAGCACTTCCTCCAAGTGCTTGAGGTGTTCTTCCCATGTCTTGCTGAAGATGAGAATATCATCGAAGAAGATTAACACGAATTTCCTCAACTGTTTCTGGAAAACTCGGTTCATGCAAGACTGGAAGGTGGCTGGAGCATTAGTCAAGCCAAAGGGCATGACTAGGAACTCAAAATGACCATAGTGGCACCTGAATGCCGTCTTCTCAACATCTGAACCTCTCATCCGGATTTGATAGTAACCCGACCTCAAATCAATTTTTGAGAAGAATTTAGCACCATGTAGCTCATCAATGAGCTCATCAATCCGAGGAATAGGATACCGATTCTTTATTGTGCTTTGATTCAAGGCACGATAATCCACACACATGCGGATGGTGCCGTCCTTCTTCTTCACAAGAACCACAGCTGAAGCAAAGGGGCTCTTGCTAGGGCGAATGAAGCCCATCTCCAGAAGTTCCTTTATGTTCTTCTCAATTTCATCCTTCTGTTTCTTAGGATATCGGTAAGGAGTTGTGATGACTGGTTTGGCCCCTTCTTTGAGCTCAATGACATGCTCAGCTCCTCTTTCAGGTGGTGGCCCAGGAGGTAGATCAGCAAACACCTTACTCCTCTTGGTGAGTATCGACTGAATATCTGGAGGGTATTCCCTCTTGGTCTCAACTGGACTAGCTGGAAGAACCATGCATTCCGCAGCCCACTCCACTTGGTCATGTCTAATCAGCCTCTCCATCCTTTTGAATGAAACTATACGAGGGCCACCATTGGACATTCCTCTCAAAACAACCCTCTTGCCATCAGATTGGAACTTGAGCTCCATTGTTTGTAGGTTGAGAGAGATTTCACCAAGTGAACGTAACCATTGTATGCCCAAAACTGCATCTGTGTCACCAATAGTAACCACATAGAAGTCATCTTTGACTTCATAGTTTCCCAACTGCAAAGACATGTTAGGAACTCTTCGGGTGCAAGAAATATGAAAACCATTAGCCACCATGACTTTGAAGCCTTGAAATTCTTCAGTTTTGAGACCTCTCTTTGCAACCACACCTTCATCAATGAAGTTATGTGTTGCACCAGTATCAATTAATGCCACAATACGATGACCTCCTACTCCACCACGAACCTTGAAAGATTCGTTCTTTTGGAAACTAGAGAGTTGGGCAATAGGGCCCCCAACTCCTTGCTCATGATCGGACTCTTCTGTGGCTCTTTCGTCTTCGCTGTCCCCAAAATAAGACTGCTGATCAGACATATCAGATGCTGATTCATAATCAGAATAGGTCCCCATTTGATTATAACGCCCTCTTCCAGGACATCTATGGCCTTTAGTCCAAGGCTCTAGACATGTGTAACACTTGCCCTCCTTTCTGAGCTGTTCACGTTGCTCTTCAGTCAACTTAGGTGGGAACTTCTTGTGCTGATTAGAAGAATGTCTCTTATCCTTATCCTTCTTATGGCCAAAAGGCTTAGGCGGAAATTTAGGCCTAGGGGCTGATAACTCCATACTACGAGCCTTCTTGATTGCCTCATCAAGACTTGGTGGATCGAAAGCTTTAACCCACCCTTTCAAGGGTTCAACCAAACCTTCAGAAAACAACACAACCAATCTTCTTTCGGTGATGTTGGGCACCATCACAGAAAGCCTCTGGAAATCAGCAATGTAAGAATCCAAGGAGCCATGCTGCTTCAGTTGTGCAAGCTCACGAAATCTTACTTCAGGATCTTTAGTATCGAACCTTTCAATCAGCTTGTTGGTGAATTCTCCATAGGTTCGGATAAGGTTATGGCCAAGTGTGACCAAACCATGGTACCACCATTCATGGGCAGCTCCCTCTAAATGAAGTGTTGCAAACTTGATGGCATCTTCTTCTGGCATGGGACGAAGTGAAAGGTAGTTATCTAACTTCTGAACCCACGATCTTGCCGAACACTTATCACTTCCATCGAAGTGAGCCAAAGTTACCTTCCCTAAGGCTTGATGAAAATCAGTTCTAGGAGCCATGTAAGCTCGGTTATCAACTCTTCCTCCGTGTCTTCTGTTTCTCTGATTCAAGAATTGATCAAAGGACCATTGGTCCCTAAGATCAGGAGGTAGGGTAGCATACTCCATATAGGCTTGCCGGGCATCGTCTACCAAAGGAACGGTAGCTTCAACTTGCTGTTCTTCTCTCGGAGTGAATGTAGGAAAGAGCGGTCTAGAGGCTGATCCGCTAGAGATGGCATCATGCTGTCCAATGGTTCTACTGCTTCCATTACCATTGTTCCCATTGTTTCCATTGTTCCCATTGTTTCCATTGATCCCAATGTTTCCATTGACCCCACTGCTTTCTCCTGTAGCATGGTTTTGATTCAGAGTATGGTTCTGAGAGGCTTGCTGGTCCATCCGAGCAAGTAACCGAGACATCATCTCGATCATCCCATCAAACTTCTTTTCCATCCTTGCATCCTTCTCATCTATGGCCTGCCTGAGATTGTCTGACATGTTCTCAACTGTTTTACCCGTATCCACTGCTCTTCCGGTTTCTCTCAAGGCTTCTGAAAGAGTATCTGCTTCTGGCACTGGCGGAAGCTGTATCTGTTGTCTTCTGGCCTGACCTCTGGTGAAGTATCTGCAATCACTGTCACTCATCTGACCACTGAATCACTGTTGGGCACAGGTTGGCAGAATCATGGCTCTGATACCACTGTAAAGAGCCGGACCAATTTTTTTTCTGATTTTCATAATTGATTACAATGCAACACGCACCCGTTAAGGTTAGCACAAACCAAAACGATGCGGAAAGTAACTCTAACCAGAATGTACACCAGGATCCCGATGTGGGCAAGGTGTGAGCATTGGTCAGGGGATCTCAAAGGAAAATGCTGAACAAGAACTCTAACCAAGTGATGCGCGGCGAACGACGAGCATACGGTCAGAGGATCCCTATCTAATGCAATACTGAAAATTAGCTCAACAGCAAGTATGTGCTACTCAATCCGTGATGGATAAGAGGCGACCATATGGCGGAGACTTAGGAAATTACAATGCAAAACAAGTAAATAGGCGGCAAGCCAGCCTCTTCCACTTATTCAGTGGGAATGTACAATAACTCAAATTGCAAGATAAGGATGAATTGCTGATAGTACTACTAACAGCTTACAAGATATCAGAAGATCACTTAAATCAGGAGTATTTTCAAATATTCACTGCTGCAAATGTGTAGAATGTTCCCAATGGCAGAATACAACTTTCAATGCTCATGCACTAACCAAGAGACAATTCTCTTAGTTCTGATTTATCAGACCTGCACATCAAATGGGGTGAAATCTGCAAACCAACCTACAATCATATGTTCATAACTCTCTCTAAACACAACCTTTTGATATGAAATCAAGTGCTAACCAATCTATGAAGGATGGCGCCCAAGATGATTGCCCAAAACCACTCCTAACAACCCCACATTAATTTGCACAAACTCCAATGACACAGCAGAATGGTACGGCCCTCATAAGGGGGCGATTTCACTAAATAAAATCCAATACAGCAGATAAAAATCTATAAGTTTGCAAGGTGGGTCGCCCCAATGAGGAAAGATGATATATTGAATGCCCACAACAATATCTTTTTGTATTTTTGATTTATGAATGAAAACAGCCTACAGCTATGCAACATCAGCAACTCTGAAACATGACAAAATGCTTGAATAACATCAACTAAATGCAAGAAACTCAACTACAATGCCAAAACAACCCAATTACAAGCTAACCTCTCAACTAGTTGCTATCTTTCAAGCAAGAAGATGAGCCAATGCTAGGAGGTGTGCTTTCCTCGAAGCGAGTGCCTGAAGACAATCCAGCAGCATAACGGTGTAGTAGACAAAAGATCCCAAATGAAGAGCTGAGGCCTGGTTAAATAGGCAAGAGAGAAACATCTAGAAGCTTCAAGAAGGCGCCCAAACCCTAATTTTCAATTTCACCTTTTCCCTCCAAAAGATGGCGTCCATTTTCACTTTTGGTTATTTCACATTTTAAAATAAAGTCAAACCTTCAAGTAGGCGTCCCTTTCAATGAGCTTAATATTTGACTTTATAAAATATAACTTATTCCTCCATGGCGCCTAGACCCTTTAAGTCCCCTTTTTAAAACAACTTAAGTTGTACTTGCCAGGCAAAAGGGACATATAATATTAAAATATAATATTATAAGGAAAATACTTATCTCTCCAAGAATAATGCACCCAAGGCCAAAAACTGAAGTGCCAGCTGAAACAACCGAAGAAGAAGACCAACTGAACTGTACCCAAACTGTCCACTGCCAAAAATAGAATTTACTAAAAATAGTAAATTCGCGAAGTTGCCCGAATGCCAAACTGAACATACCACTGCGAAGCTCTCTGAAAACCCAGAAAGAATCCGCAACCAGAATTCCAAACTTCAAGCAGAAACCTCCTCAAAACTAGGAAACCCTAATTTCACCCTCCGCGTAGCCTACGGGTCTCCGAAATAGGCCAACGGTCAACTGAAATGATCACAACTGAGAAGGGGACATTACAGGTATCAAAGTGGGTTTAAGCAAGATTATGATTAGATTTGTATAAGCAGTATTATCTTCCTCTCTTATTCTCATCTCGGTGTGCCTATCTTATCTACGAAAATGGTGAACGGACTCAAGGTTGAAGATAGACTCGATGGTGCCTCTAACTTCACCTCTTGGAAGTTTAGAGTTCTTATTGCATTGGAAGAAAATGATATTTTCGAGTTCGTGGAGAGCGAGGAACCTGAACCTTCCGATGAAGCTGAGAAGACACAATGGAGGAAGAATGGCACAAAGGCCAAGAAGATATTGATTGATTTTGTGAAGGATCACCTTGTGCCTATTATCTCCAAGTTGAAGACAGCTAGAGAGATGTTCAAGACTTTGGAGGGATTGTATGAGATCAATAACACCAGCAAAGCTCTTGCATTGAGGCAATAGCTACATCACATCAAGATGGCGAAAGGAGATTCAATCATCTCCTTCTTTATGAAGATCACTGAGTTGAAGGATCAACTCTATGCCATTGGAGACATAATTGATGATTGAGACTTAATCATGTTGGCGCTTAACGGTCTTCCTCAATCTTGGGAGCCTTTTATCCAAGGTATAAGTGGAAGATCTAAGCTACCCAAGTTTGATCGTCTTAGAGCAGATTGCATTCAAGAGGAATCAAGGTTGGCAGCAAGGGGTTAATGGACGAAGTTCTCACAATGAAGACAATCATGTTCTTGCTGCTCAAACTTCAAAGAGGAAAGGAAGAGAAGGGAGAAAAGTTAACTTCAAGAGGAATAGAGACAGGAAATCGGATGTTGCTCCTGAATCAAAGAAGAAGAAGGATCTCTCCCATATTTAGTGCTTCAAATGTGACAAGTATGGTCACTATGCTAGAGATTGTGCAACAAGACCAAAGCAGCATGCTTCTACTGCGGATGTAGATGATGTCTCTCCTTAGAAGGAATCAAAAGATAACTCGTGGATTTCTATTTATCTCTGCCCTATCAAGCAATGTTCCAACCGAGAGTAGCACATGGTTGATTGATAGTGGCGCTTCTCGGCATATTACAGGGTATAGAGAGCATCTTTCAGATTTGGTGGAGAGAGAAACCAACATTCAAGAAATAATCGGAGATGATGCTTGCTATTCAATGAAAGGTGCTGAAGCCACCTCTCTTCATCTAGATTCTGGCATCCCTCTTCATTTGAGTGATGTCCTGTTCGTACCAGGTATCAAGAGGAACCTTGTATCAATTTCAGCTTTGGAGGACAAAGGATATCAAATTGCATTTTCTGAGGGAAAAGTTCTTGCTTGGCCTGTTGTACCCAAACCAAATTTTTTGCTTCATCAAGGCATTTTGCATAAAATAGTCTAAACCTTGCTAAAATGATGTCAAATATAGTTTTTGGGCAATATCAAGCATGGAGTTTTGTTAGTGTTTTGTCAGTCAAAGGTAGTATTCATTGATTAGAACCTGAATCAGAGACTCAGAATGAAGCATTTCACGGTGGAGGAGCATTTCGCGATGACAATTATACCTTTGTATGGTCATTTCAATGGCTAAGATGAGGATTCCAGTGGTTAATTTATGAAGATTTCTCAAGGAAAAGCAAAATTGCGCCCCTGTAAGCCAGGGGCGTCCTTCTTTTTGAAGGCCTAGATTTTGTGGCACATGCTCATGAATACAGTCAATCTCTTCAGAATTAGTCTGCCTGTCCGATGAGCTATCCTGCGAGGCTATCCGAGACTCGTAACTCTGGTAACTGGCGACAGAAGTTGAAGATTCCAAAGTTCCAGATTGCAGAAGCTTGTCTTTTTCCAGCTTTTGCGCCCCTATAGCTTAAGGGCGCACCTCTTTAAGGGGGGTTAGATCTTGGTATTCCTGATGGTTGATGCAGTTAATCTCTTCACAACTAGTCTACTTGTCCGATGAGCTATCGAATGCAGTCATCCGAGTCCTAGAGCTCCGGCAGTCGACGTCTGAAGATGAGCTTATGAAGAGAATACACTCCAAAAAGTTGTCAAAAATGTGTTTCCGGTGTGCCTGTAGCTTAGGGGTGCCCTTCAAAATGACCCTTGAGATGGCAGAGTTTGCTGATAAGGTCTTCCTGACATCTGTGCTACTCTAGTCTGGCTTCGCGATGCACCAAGTTGCCTGTTAATCCGATATTCTGAAAGATCGTAGCAGAGATTCTATCAGGCACGTAATTTTACGGGCGGATTGGCATATAAATTTCATTGTATTTCTGTAGGCCAGGGGCGCCTAGCCTTTAGGCCTGTCAGATGAGGTTATTGACGTTCGAAGTCTTCACGGGACTTGAGCGTAATTTCTCCAGCTATCCAACGAGCCCAGCTGTCAGCCTTCAGGGTTTGGCAAACGCTCGTACGTGCGAGGTCTTCGTAAAATGCTGAAAAGTGAAGACATCCGGAAAATGTCCAAGTATGGAGCGTATATTTTAAATAAAAAACGCACCTGTATTTTTGAGGTCTTAGAAGCAGTTTTCTTGCTTCGTCGCCTCTAGAGACATCTCTCGTAGGTCCTTCTAGTTGCGCGTCGAGACAGACAGTGCTCGAATCAGGTCATCCCAGCTCCAGATATCAGAGGTCAAAGTAGGGCATCTGGTTGAGAGTTGCACTTTCGTCAAAATGGTGTTCGTGCCTTTTCAAGCCAGGGGCGCTTTTACTTTAAGGGTCCTTAATGCAGCTTTCAGATGCCTTGCGTATATTTGTTGGATGCAGAATACTCCTAGTTATGCAGTGTGCATGGTTGCCTATCAGCAGGGTTCACCGTTCATCGTCAACAGCCGTTTAAAGTGTCAAATGGCAGTTTTGAGAAATGGTTAAGTCTGGTACCTGAAAATCAATTTAATCAAGGACGCCTAATTCTTTGAGGTGTTAAATGATGGATTTTGCAGTGATGACTCCCAGCAGACATTTCTTCCTTGCTCTGCTTTGCAGGCTTCGCAGTGAATACACCTGTTCAGTCTCAGCATTATCTGGTCACCCAAAAATCAGTGTCGAAGATGGCCAGTCGTAACTTTGTAGTCAGCTACAAAGTAGGAAGTTAATAAAAAACGTGATATCTTGAGCAAATGGATGCCTATGAGGTCAAATGAGGACTTTTTGAAATCAGTAAAGGTTGTTGAATCCATCCAAGTGCTTTACGTGGTTTGTCAACTGAAGAAAATAATATTAAATATTTATTTTGCATACTAAGGCATTAAATGGTGATTTTCTCAAATTGGTGCCTCTTTGTGCTGGGATTTCAAAAACACATGATGAATATTTTTATTATTATTTTATTCCGAATTCCGAATCAGCATCAGTTCAACTGGAGGGGGTCCAATCAGAACAATTCTATTTTGCAGTCAGGGTTTTTAAATCTTGCAATCACCTTTGAGGTGCGAATTTATTCTATTAATTCAAGCATGCCATCATATTTCATTCACACAGCTTGAGCAAATTCGTAATTCTTCAGAGCGAAGGCGAATTTCTTTCAGAGTTGGGCGAATTTCTCATCAACAATCATTGGCGAAGACATCAAAACACTTTCTTTGCAGGTACAAGTCAGATTTACCAGCAAATTTCAAGGCAGAGTGGCGATTTTGGTAGAAGATAACATTAAAAAAAACGTCTTTCTTCTTCTCAAATTCTTCCATTTTCTTGTCTTAAATTCTCTCGCATGTTCGAGAAACAGGAAAATTTTGGCAAAACAAATCATCTGGGTTGATTTAGAACAGCTTCCTCGAGAAAACCCATGTGCCAGAATTTTTCAGGAAAATTTACTCCAGAGCATCAGTTCTCGAGTTTCTAATTTTCTCAACTGAAAATTCCTTGCATGGTCGAGTAGAAGTCAAATTTTCGCATTTCTGACGTTTGGGTTGTCTTAGAATCTTTTTCTGGACAAAACCCATATCTCAGATTTTTCGCTGAAAATTACCCTTCAATAGGCTATTTTTAGCCTCAGCGGACTATTTTTAGCTTTCCAAAAAAGTTGTCAGAATATAGCCGTGTTCACAGTCAACAGGCGAGTTTTTCAGAGTACAGTACACGCAGATTGAATTCAAGGCCAAATTGGTCTTAATTTATGATTTCGTTAGAAAAGCTGACACCGATTTGTATCAAGCGCATTCGAAGGGTTGACAGGCGTAGTCACTCAGATCCATATGGTTGCATGCCTCGTATGACCGGTTTAGAGGGTTGATACCATTGGTATTTTGCATGTGCAGCAGGTTTGTTTGCATTTCTCACAATCCGAGCGTGCGCAGTCAAGCTTCGCAGTTTCCTCATATGACACTCTTTCATTAAAGAAAAGCGTCAGAGACATCAAGTTACAGAAGAGATAGTGGCCATCACTTCAGTTACGGGGCCACCAAAGTTACCAGTCAGTGAAATGTTAGTTTGAGTGTGCAAAGATTTCCAAGATTGCTCAAGTTGTTGACATTTAGACAGTGATGCAGTTAACAATCTCGTTGAGGGATTGGTTGCTCGAGATCACGATCAGTAGACTTCAGTTCCCACCTCTCAGAATAGACATTAAACACAGGAGTTAAACTTGGTTATTTTTTTCAACTTAACTGCTCTTCATCTCATGCATATCTATATTCTGAGATCAGCTTTATTTTGGAGTTTTATTTAGGGTTTACGTTAACTGATGGTAGTGTTCTAGTTAACATGCTTTCAATAAGGACGTGCATGCTTGCACAATTGTCCATTTTTAGATTAGATGTTTCGGTTAACTGATGGTAGTTTTCCAGTTAACTATATAGTTTCCTTTATTAGGGTTTAGCAATAAATCTTGCATGCATTGCAAGACTGTAGTTGACTCAAGGTGATTTTAGGGTTCCCTACACCTTTCGATGTCTATAAATAAGAGCTTTTGCTCATTTTTACATAACTTTTGCACGAGAGAGAAATATATGCTGTGCCTACCTTGCCCTCAATATTGCTTGTTTTGTATCTGTTCATGCGTTTTTGCTATTATGATGAATTGTTATGCCACTTGGGTTTCATGCAATTATAATGGTGAATTCTTTCCTTAGTTAGATCAAATCTATTTTGTGTTCAATAAACTTGTCCAGATTGAGCTGATAGATGTGCCACCTTGCCTTCAAGTTGAGAATTTGTACTTGGTTATCATGTGATGTGTGTGAATAATAAACTTGTCCAGATTGAGCTGATAGATGTGCCACCTTGCCTTCAAATTGAGAATCTGTATTCACTTTATCGTATATTGTTGTTTCCAATAAACTTGTTTAGATTGAGCTGATAGATGTGCCACCTTGCCTTCAAGTTGAGAATCATACTTGTTTATCGTCAGATAGTCATTCCTGCTCCATTTCCTCATGCTCTGTTTTCTTGAGGAAACTGGATAGATTTAAAGTAGTTAGCTTAGTTGTAGTTAATGATCTGCGAAACCAGAAAATCCTTAGCTGCAACGTTCTTGGTTTTCTTAACCTTGTGCCTCTTCCAGCTGAGAACAAAAAGATAGGACTTAGATTACTTTTCTTTTCCACGCATTCTAGCACTATGAGGGAGCTTCCCCTCCTAATTTGAAGAGCACTCATTACGCAGTGTGCATAGCTGTCCATACAAACCTGCACTCCAGAGGTGTTAGTTTTTACGCCAACATGGCCAAAGAACTCTAGCATCAAGACAGCCCGAGTGATTGGTGTTCGGCAAGAGAGTCTATATAGACTTTCCATTCGTCCAATTCAAGCATTGTTGCATGATTCCACCAGTTCAAGTGAGCTTTGGCATAGGAGGCTTGCTAACCTTCACTTCAGAGCTCTTCCATCCATGGAGAAGATGGTTACTGGCCTTCCGAAACTCAGTCAGGAGCATGATGGTACTTGTAGAGGATGTGAAATGGGTAAGAATACTAAGGGTCCTTTTCATAGTAGTGAAAGTAGATCAAAATGTATTCTAGATCTTGTTCATTCTGATTTGTGTGGTCCAATGTCTATTGCATCCTTCAGTGGTTTTTGGTATTATGTAATTTTCATTGATGACTACTCTAGAAAGACTTGGATTTATTTCTTGAAGTCTAAAGAATCTGAAAAAGTACTTGAGAAATTCAAAGAATTTAAGGCTCAAGTAGAGAATTTGTCCGGAAAGAGAATCAAAGTTCTAAGATCTGACAACGGAGGAGAATACACCTCTCGAGGCTTCCGTAACTTTTGTATCGAGGCAGGGAATAAGAGGGAGTTTTGTGTTCCTTACAATCCACAGCAAAACGGAGTTGCAGAAAGGAAGAATAGATCCATAGTTGAGGCAGCCAAAGCTATGATCCATGATCAAGACTTGCAAACCTTCCTTTGGGTAGAAGCATCCAGAACTGTAGTGTATGTTTAGAATCGTGCCCTCATCGTATTTTGGAAAATATGATTCCTGAAGAAGCCTTCATAGGTGTGAAGCCTGAGGTTAGTCACTTGAGAATCTTTGGTTGTCCTGTTTATATCCATGTGCCTAAAGATAAGAGAACTAAGTTAGAACCATCTGGCAAGAAAGGAATATGTGTGGGTTATAGTGAATCCTCAAAAGCCTACAGGATTTACATTCCAGGACAAAAATAGATAGAGATCAGCAGGGATGTCTCTTTTGAAGAAGATGTTGCATTCAAAAGATCTAAAGGACCATACATGGAGATAGATAATGAAGACCAGGAGACTCCTCAGGACATGGACGTTGATCATACTCCTGAGATTCAAAGGGAGTCTACTGAACCAGAGGAAGATATTGATCCAGTTGAGCCTTTGGAACCAACTGATGGGCCAAGAGATATTGTCATAAGTCGAAAGAGACTTCTATGGGCTAGGCAAACTATGCAGGAGGCAGAAAAGTTTGCAGCTCCTAGAGGCACATTCAGAGAAAGCAAAAGACCACAGAAGTTCCCAGGCTATGTAGCATTAATGAGTCATATCATTGAGTTTGAGCCTTCCAATGTTGAGGAAGCATCAAGTCAGCAAGTATGGAGAGATGCTATGTCTGAAGAATATCAATCTATTATCAAGAATGATGTTTGGGATATTGTACCAAGACCTGAAGGGAAATTAGTTGTATCTTCTAAATGGTTTTTCAAGATCAAGCATGCAGCTGATGGAAGCATTGAGAAGTACAAAGCTAGATTTGTGGCTAGAGGATTCTCTCAGAAAGAGGGAATAGATTATGAAGAAACTTTTTCTCTGGTTGCTCGTTATACATCCATTAGGACTATCATTGCTATTGCAGCAGCTAAGGGATGGAAGTTACATCAGATGGTCGTGAAGACAGCATTCCTTAATGGTGCAATTGAAGAAGAAGTATACATTGAGCAACTTGATGGCTTTGTGATTCATGAGAAGGAGTCTCATGTTTGTAAATTGAAGAAGGCTTTGTATGGCCTTAAGCAGGCTCCTTGTGCTTGGTATGAGAGGATTGATCAATACTTGATGAGCTTGGGCTTCTCCAAGAATGATGTTGATTCAAATCTTTACTTCAAGGTAGTTGATGATATATTTCTTACTGGAGCAGAATATCTCATTATCAAATGCAAGGAGTTAGCTTCTGAATTCGAGATGAAGGATCTAGGATATATGCATTACTTTCTAGGGTTGGAAGTGTGGCAGAGACCCAATGAGATTATTCTGAGTCAAGGGAAATATACCATAGACATCTTGAAGAGATTTGGGATGATGGATTGCAAATCTATGTCTACACCAATGGAAACTAATTTGAAGAAGTTAAGTGAGTTTGCAGCTAGTTCAGATCTGGTAGATCCTACTATGTGTAGGCAGTTGATTGGATCGTTGATGTATCTAGTCAATACTAGACCAGATATTTGCTATGCAGTGAGTGCCCTTAGTCAGTTCATGAGTGAACCAAGGCAAATTCATCTAGTTGCAGCTAAGCATATCTTGAGATACTTGCATGGCACAGTTGGATATGGCTTGAAATATACTTCCAGTGTTGATCTAAAGTTGCAAGGTTATTTTGATTCTGATTGGGCAGGGAGTGTAGCTGATCGGAAAAGCACCTCTAGATGTTGCTTTATTTTGGGGTCTGCGATGATTTCTTGGTGTAGTAGGAAGCAGTCTTCAGTGGCACTAAGCACTGCAGAGGCCGAGTATATTGCAGCATGTGTAGCAGCTCGAGAAGCAGTGTGGCTTCAAAAGCTCCTTGCAGGATTATTTGGACAATCATTGGAGCCGACTGTTATTCATTGTGACAATCAAAGCTGTGTGAAGCTATCTGTCAATCCAGTGTTTCATGACAGAACAAAACATGTTGAGATCAAATACCATTACATCAGAGATATGGTACTGAGGAAAGCTATTCAGTTGAGATATATTTGCACTGATGATCAGATGGCTAATATTCTCACTAAGCCTCTTTCCAGAGTGAAGTTTGTGCATTTTCGAGACAAGCTTGGAGTTGTGGAGAATGAAGCCCTTGCTGAGAGGGAGACTCAGCATTAGTGATCTTTTGTGATTTGCTATAATGTATCTTTCTCTGTGATGGAGAAATTTGAGGTGAAAGCCCTTGTTAATGCATCTTTCTCTGTGAAGGAGAAATTTGAGGTGAAAGCCCTTGTTCCACCCTCTGGGAGTAGCCATGGTGGATGTCATGTTGAGAGACTCCATGACAACATCACGTTGAGAGACTCTGTGATGATTCCCTTGTACTTGTGTTTATCCACCCTCTGGGAGTAGCCATGGTGGACGTCATGTTGAGAGACTCCATGATGACATCACCTTGAGTGACTTCATGATGCGGACTTGTACATATGTTCTTTTCCACACATGGGAGTAGCCATGGTGGACGTCATGTTGAGTGACTCCATGACGATATCACATTGAGGGACTCTATGTGTAGCCATTGTGGATGTCATGTTGAGAGACTCCATGACATGGATATCTGGAAGAATTCCTCCCTAGCTAAGAGGGAGTGTTGATGTTGTAGCGGCAGGCCTCATTCTTCCAGCAATATTATTAATAAGCAAATAAATTAAATAAAGCCGTTGGCTATTTATTTATTTGGAGCCGATTTTTTTGAAGAGACACTTCCATTTGTAATTTATATTTTTCATTAATGATGGCCAACTTCATCTAAATAATCGCCACCTTTTGTGGAAGACGCATCCACTCATTTGAGGCCGACCTTTCATCCATGAAGGGTGTTGTTTGACAATCACCATATCAAAATGTATATAAGGGAGGCATTGTTCACTTCTATCATTATCCATTTTTCTATTCAAGTCAAGTGCGCACAAGTCTGAAAGAGTTCGATATCAGCAGATCGATATTATTCTTCAAGGAGATCGATATTATTCTTCAAGGAGTTCGATCTTATTCTTTTGATATTGCATCAAGTGTGGTGCTGCTAGTTTGGCCTTGTGATTGGCTTCATTGTAAAAGTGAATTGTTGTTCATTATTCAATATATAAGTGATATATCATTGCTGGGTTTTTCTCCCTCAAGGAGAATTTTCCCAGGGTATATGCTGTGTTAAATTGTTTGAAAGTGTTCTATTTCTGCTTATTTAAATTCTGATCCTAAAACTAACACAATTTGCCTGTGGCTTTGGCCAAGGTACTAATTTTTGCACACAGATTCATTTGGAAGTGCTCCTATGCGTACCTAGGCAATTCCAAATGTGTCAAGGTGATTCTAGCTAACGGTGGACATCGTTTTCCAAGTATTTTATTTGACACTTGAACATTAAAAATGTACACTAAACCCTCAACCTGTGATCATTTTCACTTCGTTTTGTTTGATGAGTCAAGAAACAGCAAACAATCACATTCTTTGTTTTGGGTAACAAGGAAAAAAACAAATACTGTTTCCATGCTACATTTGTTGGGGATTCTAGAGCAGAGAGTAAGTGTGGAAGTCTGCTCACAATTACTTTGGCCATTATCGAGTATATCGTAGCATTGTTGCTTGATCAAGAGGCATTCTTGCTGCTTCCTCACTTATAATTAATTAATTTACACTGCTTACAATTGTATTTGTGCTGTGTAAACATAGCCTGTAAACTATTATAATTAATTTATTTTATGATTTATGGTTAAATTTTAGATCATTAAGTGATTTAACCTCTTTGGATTTCCAAGTTTTAATTTGTTTGAAATCTGGAATATGTTGTTAAATGATTGTTTTCAAAACTTGTTGCTTAGATATTACAATGGCAACCAATGCTAGCTCTATTTGTCAACTTCACTTCAAAATCGACCCAAGTTCACCTTTGCAGAGGCATGTAGAAATGATAGAAATGATTCCAAGTGGTGGGGCATATGTTTAGATATGTGGTGGGTGTGGTTATATGCATACAAACTAATAGTCAGGTGAAAACCCACATTCCTAGCATGAGAATCAAAGCTTGCTCAAAACGGAATGGTTTAATTGTACCAACTCGTAAAATAATAGAGTATATTGAAGAGAAGGAGGAAGCAGATGCAACAATTGTCCTTAAAACAAGGCATCCTTTGAGGAGAGAAAGGTTGTCATGAAGTCCCCTTACTTCCCCATCTCAATGGTGTCCCCAATGTTGTGGTAGAGATCCACTTGTTTTAGGGTAGAAATGAAGAAGAGCCCACTAATGTGGAGAGAACAAAGGAGCCATTAGAGAAGGCATATCAAAATGATGCTAGAAAGATTGCCAATCAAACAGCTGCAATGTGCCTCTATGCAAATGATTTGTCTTTCAATTTTGTTCAGTCACCATATTGGCAAGATATGTTAAGAAAAGTAAATGATGCTCTAAAAGGGTACAAGAGCTAAGGATATGAGGAGGTGTGCAACAACTTATTGTCAAAGGAGGTCAAAAATATAGAAACTTCATTGGCTTCCATTAGGCATTTGTAGATACAAACAAGAGTGTATTATTTCCAATGGATGGAAGGATGCTAGAAATTGGTCATTGGTCAATGTGATTGTAGTGTGCCCTAAAGGGGCAATGCTTTTGAAATTCAAGGGATAATGAAGAGAAGATGAAAAATGCACTACCATTTATTGTTAACATGCTTATAAAGTGCATTGTGAAAGTGTGTTCTCAAAATGTTGTTCAAATCATAACAAACAACAGTGAACTGCATAGCATCTGGTATTTTTGTTGAGGCATAGTTTTTACATATTCTGGACACATTGTGCTATCCACTCAACCTCATGCTACAAAAGTTAAGCAGGAAAATAGATTAGATATAACAATTCTATGCTAAGGCCAAGGAGATCCAAATGTTTATCACAAACCATCACATGCCATAGGCCATTTTAGATCATTGTCACAATTGGAGCTGCTAAAGGTAATTAAAACAATACAATTTTTCAAATTTTATGTTTCACTTTAGTGAATTATTTTCAAAAAAGTTGAGTATTTTTTCATCTTTGTTTTTAATTTTTAAATAGGTTGTTGAGAACCAATTAACTTCCGACACAATCATCTTGAGGGTGAAGGTGTAGGAGCCATTTTCTAGCATGGTCATTAGCCAATTTTGGTCCATATGAAAGCAATCCAACAATGAGAGGGCAACAAATATAAAGTAAGTAGGAGGTATTTTCCATAGCATGTCAAATTGTGATATTGCTATCAGGATTCAAGCATGTAGTTTTACGAGTCAAACTCATTGACCCATGTTTCATGGGTGCTATCACCTAGATGCAATGAGTGCTAAGTGGATCATTCATTATCATGAGAGATGGATTCTTGTGGATCATTCATTATCCGGAGCGATGGATTATCATTAGATGCAATGAGTGCTAAGTGGATCATTCATTATCATGAGAGATGGATTCTTGTGAACCACTTGCTCATGAAACATGGGTCAATGAGTTTGACTCGTAAAACTACATGGTTGAATCCTGATAGCAATATCACAATTTGACACGCTATGGAAAATAACTCCTACTTATCAATTGATGAGCTAAAGGGGCTCTATAATGAATGGTTCATAAGGCACAACACTTGCTGAAGGTTTTGCAAATGGGGTTGCAAGCTAAGTGGACTTAACCTTGGGGAAAACTATGTGGTTAAGTGTGCTTGAGTTGGAGTAGTACTAGGATGGGTGACCTCCTGGGAAGGCCCAGTGCTTCACCTCTATGAGCATCACCTAGATGCAATGAGTGCTAAGTGGATCATTCATTATCATGAGAGATGGATTCTTGTGAACCACTACTCATGAAACACAGGTCAATGAGTTTGACTAGTAAAACTACACGGTTGAATCTTGATGGTAATATCACAATTTGACACGTTGTGGAAAATACCTCCTACTTATCAATTGATGAGCTAAAGGGGCTCTATAATGAATGGTTCATAAGGCACAACCTCCCGGGAAGGCCCAGTGCTTCACCTATGTGAGCATCACCTAGATGCAATGAGTGCTAAGTGGATCATTCATTATCATGAGAGATGGATTCTTGTGAACCACTACTCATGAAACATGGGTCAATGAGTTTGACTCGTAAAACTACACGGTCGAATCATGATAGCAATATCACAAATATAAAGTAGATAATCCTAGATAATAATTGGTGGGATTTTGAGGAATATTTTCTTAGTTTCACTGAGCTTATCATGAGTATGATCCACTTTACTAATATAAGTCATGTTTGGAAGAGGTATACAATAGCATCAACTCAATGATTGAGAAGATGAAGTCCATCATAAATGAAAAAGAGCACCTCAAGAAACCCTTTTCAAAGAGGTGTAAACAATTTGTGTTAACTGTTAGAGCAAAATGACAACCCCACAACATATTCTTGCCTTTGCATTGACTCTTACATATTACAATGATAAGATCTTTGCTTTGCCGATAAGGGCACTAACATACAGAGATATAGAAGTTTGAAAAGTGTAAAGGCAAGTACTTGCTAAACTCTTACCTAATCTTGATATGGAGGATGTAGCTACTAGTGAGTTTGCTGATTTTGTAGCCTCCAATGGTAAAAGTATTTTCACTCTCCATAACAACTATAGGAAGGATGGTCACTCTTGGTGCTACCTCTATATCATAAATTACCACACCTACAAACTCTTGTGATCAAAAATTTATTGCAGCTTTCTTAATTTTTATTGCAAACTTTTGTGATCAAAATTTTATCACAAGTTTTTTAATTTTTATTGCAAACTCTTTTTAAAAAAAAATTCAATTTTGAAACTATAGTTTTCAAATTTGAAGTTTGATTATAATTTAAAAATTATAGCTCTCACTTTGCCTCAATAGGTTGCTAATTCCTCTTCATTTGCACGGGAATGGTGTGCATACTCCATCCACTTAGTGAAGTGCAACCAATTGACATCAAGGCAAAGGAGCTAGTTTACATGCATTCGAACTTGCACCTTCATGCACATAAGCATAAGGAGTACAATGAAGGGGGAATAAAGTTGTAGGATGTAGACCCACAGTGAGCTAACTTGGATGTTTCTATTTTCACACAATATTCACTTTTTGAAGAGTCAAATAGCCAGCATATTTTTACTACGAGTAGTAGGGAGACTGCTTTTGGTTTTTCTAATCTACCTACATGATCTAATGTTAATGATGATGATGTTGGTCTTGATAAAGACCCATGTGACATTGTTTATTGATTGTCTTATTTCAATATTAAACAATGAATATCTATCATAACATTCAAGTTCAACAAATTGATATCTAAAAAGTATGTTGTATTCATAATATTTATGGTATTTTATTTAGCATATGCATAATATGTAGTATTTTGAACTTAATTCATGTTTTTAGGTTGCAAATATGTATATATTTATGATTCTATACATTTTTTGTATGGACTTACCCAGCCCTTTCTCTTTTTTTGCCATACTAGCACACTGTACCCAAGTTACCTGTACCTGTGCCCGAATCCAATTTGGCAACTTAGAGAAGAACACATGGTACCAAAAACAAGACAAGCATCCATTCTTGTGGAGGTAAAATGCAATTATGCATTTGTCACATGTACCTCAAAACTAGAAAAGAATAGCAAGAAGGAAAAAAACACGCTGCCAAAAAAAATCTATTCCAGCATGGTATTTAAATATATCTTGTCTTTCATCAGATCCTACAGTACGGTTCAAATGTAAAAGCCCCAAGTGTAGTTGTCTTAAATAAATTACAAATCCGGTCAGACATTGTCCATAAACACGAGCTTCATTGCCAATGATAAAAAAAAAAAATGTTTCCATCGTTACTATAGAATCAAATGCAGACAAAAATTCAGATCCTTTTTCTTAAGTTTCTTGTCTGGATTAAGATCATAATAAATATTCAACTCACAGAAAAAGCCAAGCTGCCAAAAAATATTATTACAGCATGGAATAAACAAATGCAGAAAAAGTAATTGGATACCACATACCTCTTCCCAAGAACCTCTATGATATTTGTTGTGAGAGTGCTGCGTTTGTGTTGTTCAAAGGCCACAGAGGCTGCCTTCCTCATTAGCACAGAACCAGCAATAGCTCCCAAAATTGCTGGATTTGATGAAAACCTGTAATGTAGTTGAGGAATAAAGATTGATTAGCCTTTGGTCTCCAAGAAATAAAACCCTAGTTTCAATCCAAACATTTAGATATGAACCACACACCTGAATTTTGTATCATCTTTGTCAGATATAGCTCCATATCTCGCCCATGACAAGAACACTGCAACACTGGAAATTTCACAACAGCATGCATACAGTATTTGTTACTTGCACTAGTTTAACTAGAAAAATCTCTGCTCCAGACAATCATAAGCCAGAAGCAACATGGAACTCCATAAAAAGGAATCAAGTTGCTGACTCTGAATCAAGTGAACTTATGACACTAAATTCTTGTGGCAATTGCAACCAAATGTCGAATGAGAAAGAATCAACTATTGCTATATTTCTCAAGCATGCAATGAAATAATACCATTCTCCTAGTATTCCTTTAACATTCCCTCCATAAGCTCTCATGCTTCATGACTTTTTTCCCAAGTCTCTTATAATTCAATTTAATAAAATTATCAAAATATTGTGTGAGTGTGTATAGAAGATCATATTTTTTGATTGAACAGAGCTGGTAATACTCATGACATTTGAAATAGAGGAAGAATAGAAAAGATAAGTTTCTTTAGCAACCTTGTCCAGAGAAAAATCTTGAATGCTTAAATCAGAAATAGGAAGAGACCATCCTAGAAGCTAACATTCAAGCAAGATATTATCAATCAGATAAATTATGTTTTATAGGCTAACAGAGGAAAGCTCTATTGTTCTATGAATAAGATCAAGCCGTATTAAGATTCACGGTTATTTGAAATAGACTGCCAATATAGAATGGCAATAAATGTAACGTCTCTTACATTTTGCTATTTTTAGTTTTTCTTCTGTAGATTCTGAGGCTTCTGTATCCCCTCTGTTACTTTGCTATTTTTAGTTTCTGTAACGTCTCTTTGGCATGCATTCGCCTTGTATACTATTTATTCACTTTCTTCATGTAAATGCAATTATTCGATTAATCTCAATCTGCTTGTGCTCTGCCTGTTTTTGCTACATGGTATCAGAGCAGGTTTTCGATTTAGAGATTGAAATTTTCCTATGTTCCACGGCATTTCGGGGACGGGGACGTGTTGATGCGTGTTTTATTTACACCAAACACCTAGAATAAAAGAATGCCCAAAGGCAGCCCCATCCTCTCTTGAAAAATTACCTCTTATGCTAAGATTGCTAGAAAGGTCATACGGTAATTCCAATGTTCCGTTTTGGGGGATGGACAAGCTCAATGGATGATGTGATATGCTGGTTTCACAAAGGGACCTTGAATAATGAATTTACTGAAAGTAGGGATTTGGATTGATGTAACGTTGAATGCTTTTATACTTTTGGGATTTTCGGTTTGGAATAAAATAAAAGAAAAAGGGATGAGGGTTAAGGAACTAGATTTATGCAAAGCTACTCCTACGAACTTAAGAGACAAATGTTGGATAGTGAAATTTAAACCAATCTTTGCTTCGCCAAGCACAGTACCACAACTAGACAAAGACGGTGCAATCTTCGAAGGGTTTACGAAAGAAATCCTATTACACTATATCACCATCAATTCGACCAATACATATAGGTAACAGAAATCAAGTTAAGCAGTTTGATGTTCAGACTAACCTTACACATCAAATTGAAAATCATCCAATTGAAAAAGGTATGAACTAATTCCACTATTTCCAACACTATCAATCTTTCATTCATCTAAAATACTTGAAAGCAAATTTACTCCATTTGAAGAAGTCAATGAAACCATGCGGGCTCATAAAAATAACAAATGCTCAACTCTGAATCCACTTATTATTTAAACAGCAATATTGCAACAATTTCATAAGTCTCTCTCTGAATAAATGAAATGCGTGGGGTTTATATAGGCACCCCAATTACAAAGCAACGGCCAAGATTAAATTTGAGATCAATGGCCAAGATTAAATTTGATAAACCCTAACCCTAAAAGCATAACCAACTCAAAGGACACATGGCGCAAGCAGAACAAGCCACTTGGAGTATGGAAAATGGTGACACCTTGCACATCATTCGAGCAAGTGGGAATCCAGAATGCAATTCCCTTTGGATCACTCCCTAGCTGCAAATGCAAGAAATTTGGCTAACACAGAATCAAGTTCCTCCATTGAGATACTCGGTACAGAATCCAGTTGCACTCCGATCACATCCAAGGTTTCCAGGCATTGAGTGAAAGTACTTTCCCATTTAGCCTCCTGCTTCTGAAAGTTATCCATGAAGGTCAAAAGAGAAGACATATCATCAAGCTGATTCTCCGTAATAACCTGCACTTCCTTGAAGTAAATGTTCATCACACTCTTCTTCAGTCCTTCTAAATCTAAGCCATTTGCATCATGATGCTCCTGTCCTGTCAATCCTTCAAGAGAAGTGGGGATTTTGAACTGAATTTTCTCAACTGCGCTCCGTATAGCAGCACATTCTTCCTTTATTACATCATATGTCTTCCTTTTAGCTAGTAAGGAATAATACCACCTGCTGAAATCATATGAGGCTCCTTCTTCAATAACACCTTCCTGGATCAATATTTGCAAGGAAACTTCCTTTAGAACCCTCAAACGAGGTATCACTTTGTCCTGTACGTACTGGAAATCCTCCCAATTGTCCTCAACTTGACTAACTTCAGTCATAAGCAAGGCAGATCTGTCATAAGTTTGGGCGCACTTCTCTAAGAATTGCTCCATCTGTTTTGAAATATTGGTCACCCAACTCTTGGTCGCTTGACTCGTGATCCTCATAGCCTCGAGAACATCAACAGATTCCGGAGTAAGAGATGCTGGTGGAATAAAAGCTGCATTTTCTTGGCGCAAAGGGGCTGTTAGCTGCTGAATGAACTCCATCAGCCTTAGATTTTCTAACTCCAACCTTTCTTTCTTCTCCTCTGTTTTATCGAACTTCTCCTTGATGGCTTTGGAAGTGTCTGCCAACTCATGGAAATCCTGATCTATTGTGGTTGGCCCAATGTCCAACGTTGTAACCTCGTAATCCATAGGAGTAATCTGATCTTTTGGCTTATCAATTTTCGGGACTGCCACCTGTAAGATCCTGGATCCTGCATCATTCCTGGTGATCTGAGAATACTTCTTAGGCCTTTTTGGCGTTTTAGCCTTACCAATTCTCTCTAGGAAGTCTTGTATACTCTCAACTGGTTGAACTTCATCCAGTGATCTAGACTTTTTCATCAAACTTTCAGTTAACCAATCTGGGATTGTGGATAATTCCATCCCGTCTTCTAACTGAACATCATCATTAATTCCTTTTAGAGCAGAAATTACCTCATCTCCTAGCTCCTCATTGTTCTCAAGGATCTCAGTATCTCCTGCACCTTCAATCATCAAGGTATCATCTCCTTCTAAACACTCCGTGAAGGTTTGTTCTTGGAGAGAATCTAACTGTTCTAACTCTTGAAACTGGATTTCTTGATCATGGCTTGGCTCGATATCAACAACGGATACCTTTTCAATCACTCCAACTGACAAAGTACTTGAAAATGATGGATTTTCAGTCACTTTCTGTTTCTTACTTTCCAATTCTTCATTAGCTGATTCCTTTTCCTCTGTGTGAATGTTTTCACTCACCACCTTCCTCTTGCTAGGATATGAAGATTCATCAAGATTTTCGCCAATTGCTTCCTCCTGGCTTTCCTTATCGTTCAATGTGGCATAAGTAAGAGAAATTCCTTTTTTCCTCAATCTGCTGATCTGATTGTCAACCCATTCCCTTGAGTATGCAATAATGTCCTTCATCAATGTGTTCAAATCGGTCAACTCAGGTTGTATCCAGTTAGGCAATAAGATGGGCTTATCTTTTTCTTGTTCAAATTGAGGATGAATGTAGTCCCCGTTATCTTTTACTTGATCAGGTATAGGGAACAAGTCACACCTTTTCACAAGTTCAACTGGAATTCTCGACCAAGTCTTCTTCCTGACTCCATACTCGTCCACCAAGTTAGACCAATAATCTTCAATCTGCATAACATGAAGGGACTTCTTCCCGTGAATTCTCAGGTATGGATCATAATCGGACCTTGGATTATAAGTGTTGAATTTATAAAATTGCAACTCTACCCCTGCTGTTTTGGCTGATTGTAATGAGGGGCAGACTTCTAACATTTTTCCAATTGCAACTGGAAAATCCACTCCTTGTTTGTTCTTCTTCGCCTGAATGGAGTCTACACATGCTAGTTGCCTTGCCACTTCAAGCATAACAATTTTGTCTGTTGGATACCGAGGAAGTCTATACGGAGCATCCGAGAATCCATGAATTCTTATATAAGTAAATGTCGGAAACTGGATAAACCAAGATCCAAACTTGTCAAGCATCACCATAGCTTCTTTAGATAGCCTCCTCTGCACTGTGCCTTGAAGAACTCGCGTGATATACATAAGGAAGGCGTCATTTGTTATCTTGAAATTGTCCCTGTAATGTAGTTGGAGCTGCGGGTAACAATCATATGATTTGAGTTGATCTTTCCGAAGTCCAACCTCGCCTTTACAAATCAGTCCTCTGTACTTGGTGAATCGTGCCAAAATATAAACCACATAAGAACTCATGTAGAAGGTTTTGGTCTTCTCCAGGTTTCTCAACTGGAAATCGATATTATCACTTATTAACTTAGCCCAATTTATAGCCTCCATTCACAATACGATCTCTTCCACGTACGAAAACATCCATACTTCAAAGAAGGCTCTTTGAGAAGTTCCCATAACCCTGTTCAGCATGTGAATCATATCACTGTATTCTATTTTAAAATCCGTGCAAATTAATCTCTTTGGCAGCTTGGAGCGATGTCTTTTGGGTTCCTTGGTCCAGTTAGAATTGACTATGTCCATACAGGATTCCTTGGCTTGATCGAACATGGCCTGTGATTCCTGTTGAGTCCTGTTCAACATTTTCTTGCGATGGGGAATACCAAATACTTCCCTTACTGAATCCTCTGTGAAATACGCCAAGGTGATCCCATTGGGTGTCTTGATGGATCTTGTCTGAGGATTGTACCTCCTAGCGCACTCAACCATTAACTCATGCACTGAACTGCAAGTGGAAATCCTGCTGCTTGATGAAGTCCAGACTTAACAATATTTGTAGCAATAGGCGTAGGCATTTCGTTCTGAGTGCCAAACATCCTTCTCTTGTGTTGAATTGCATTAAACTGTTCAAAGTTTGTATCTGCCACTTTCTTCCACTTCGAGGATAACTGGGATTCTGGATAAAATTCTTTCAGGACTTCCTTGACTTGAGCTTTCCTGACTCCACCTCCCACGTTCTTTGGAGAAGACATTGCGCCTATAAGAAACTCGAAGTTAGAGAATTTTAAATAAATTTGTAAAAAAGGCGATTTCTTGGCTGGAGAAAGTTAAAAAATAATTTAAAAATCTAGAACTTGATTAAAGGCTGTTTAAAGAATAAATTCTTAATGAAAATTGATTCGCCTTTACTCTTTTCAAAGAGCATTCATGGAAATTTAAATAATTTTCCGGATTTTTAAGACTTTTACTGAAGTTTTCTCCAATCCCAATGAAAAAATTCTATTCCCTTTTAAAATCGCCAATGATGACCTTGCAATTGCTTGAAGAAAATCTGAAATGGAAGAGGAAAATCGAACTCTTATGTTCTGGAACTTAAGAAAATCTGTTTGCAGCTGAAAAAGACGTCCCTTTCTAGAGAGCTTTGCCTGTGAAGAAAGTTCGACTTTGTAAATAATAAAAAATGAGCTCACAATATTATCTTTTATAATAAAAACCTTCCCAAATTGGCTCAATTCAACTTCTTCCTCTTATTGGTTGTCTTTTGCTTTAAAAACGAAAAAGCAATCTTATCGTGATCTTTGACTTTTCAAACAAGGCGTCCTTTTGGCTTGATAATTAAGTTTCAAAATAAAACCTAAGTTATTTCTTTTATTATTGCCTTTAGCAAAATTCGACCCTCAAGTGGACTTTTTCACTATGCAACTGGAATTTTCACTTACCCAAGTGATTTTGCCTTAGAAAATTTTCGATTCTTCCTTGAAAAAATTCGACCTTCAACTGGAATTTTTCACTTCCCAACTGGAATTTCACTTTGACTCAATTTCCTAAAGTCCAGTTCAATAATTTCTCTTGCCTTAGTCGATTTTCACTTTGCCCAACTAGAATTTCGAACTCTCCAACTGGATTTCCTTGTAGAAGGCGAATTTTCTCAAATAGACGAATTTTCTCTTTGATCAATGGATTCCTCAACTGGATTTTTTGAAGATTCAACTGGATTTTCCTGATGGCGTACTTCTTCCAGACTTAGGCGCATTTTATCATGATTTGCTTGCTTTTTATGATTTTTCAACGATTTTCTCTCTAAGGCGCGATTTTGTCCAGTTGATTTTTTACCTTTGCATGCGCTTTTTTCTTGCTTTTCTCATCTTGCATGCGCCTTTTCTCTGCTTTTCTCATGATTTTTTCGATTTTTCAAGACCTCCACCTTATTTTTGCTTGCTTTTTAGTTCCAAAAGTGGAAACTTTTGCCCCAATGCCATTGGCACCTAGCACTTTCTAAAAATAGAAACTTGCTAAAAATAGAAAAAGCAAAAAGCAACTTTCTAAAAATAGTAAATTCCAGATTGGTCCAGAAATGCCAAAAACGAAAAAAGCAAAAAAGCAAAAAAGCAGAATCCCTAAAAAATAGGAAGTGTCAGAATTGAGCGAAAGCACAGGCGATCTTCGTCTGCAGGGTCTCCTCTAAGCACTTCTATGACGCTTACGTTCAGTTTAGGCCCAAATTCCCAACTTGGCTCGGATGATGACTCAGACTTTGACATGGGATTCCCAGATATAGAGACTATGAAATTGCTACTCAAAGCTAAACCCTAAGAGCAAACCAGCGAGGGTCCCCGTTTGCAATGGGGCGATGTGTGAAAAAGGTCACAACAGGACGGGGGGACAGCAAGGGACGCATTTCCGGGACATTTCCTAGGGGGCCATTTTTAGGGGATTGCAGGGGACGGCGACATACAATATATATATATATATATATGATTTTTTCAAAATTTATTAATATATTATAAAGAGAGAGATATGTCAATAAATTAATAATTGATAACAACAATATCAATATGTAAATAAATCGCGAGAGCAGTAGTATAATAGCATAATAAATGTCATTAAACTTATTATTGTAGCCAATGATCCGGGTATGTTTGTATTTCATTGGGAATCAATATAAATTAGATTTTGAAGGAAATGTCTGCTGCTGTAATCAAATCAGACTTATATCAGACCTGTAATGCAATGTATTCAGACTTGATATAGTGCAAATAAATCAGATTTGAGGTTGAATATTTCATATTTGTTGATGTTATGATAGCAGTTATCATTTCTATATTTTATGCAAATGATTTGGCATTAAAATTCAATCAAACACAAGCATAAACATTCAGAAATCAGAACTCAGTCACTTTGCATGCCAAGTGTTTGACAAAATGTGTCAAACAGCCTAAACTCAAAAATCACCTTAGAAAGGAGGAAGAAATATTTAAAAAATCAATTTTTTAAATGTTTTTATAACCCAGGAAGCTCCCTATCCGTGGGGGACAACTAGCTGTCCCCGGTACGTCAAGGGATGTTTCCAACATCCCCCATCCGTACTGGGGACGGGGAAACATCCCCAAAGGGCAAGGGACGTTTCCTCCGGTTTCCTGCTAGTTGGGTTGTTTCGGGGACAACTAGGGGACGTCCCTTTTGCATCCCCCCGTCCCAGGGATGGCAGGGGACGAGGACAGTGGGTTTTGGGGCAGGGGACGCGTCCCCATGTAACATAGAAATTTTCACTTCTTCTGCATTCAAGCATTTTTTCGTTTCTCTTTGAAGGTTTCCAAATTTCTGTGTGTTGCGACCTCATAGACGAAATTTTTGTGCGCAATTGTGCTCATCGCGATTTGTCTCCATCTTCCGGCTACGTGAATGTGCATTCGTGGAGCCGAAGAAACGTGTTTGGCATTGCCCATGCGAGCACATTTCTTCTGATTGCATGTTCGGTGAAGGGAATCTATTGACATCGGATCTATTCTATGTTCTTGTTGAGATTTTATTTTCCGTCATTGTGCTTCGTCTTCTGCTCGTGCGTAAGATTTTTGGTGTTCACGTTTGACACTTCTCCCATGGCCGTGCACACATTCTGGAGTGGGTGTCTCTACATACATGTCTGTGTGTTTTGTCTTCACATCTGCTTGTGATTTCTGGAGTGGTAGAGCATCCGACTGCATTTTTGGAGTGCGTACATCTTCATTATTTGGAGACGGGATTTCTCAGTCCATTGACTTCTCTGTTAATGACGGGTTTTGTGACATCAGATTTTTTCTGCAAGACGTGTCTCTTCCTGACTAAAGAAATCTTTCGTCCCTATTCTGGAGAACTCATTTTGTCTTGCTCAAGCACGTGATTTTCTGATTTTGAAGCTTGCCAATTCATCTTCCTAAGAAAGTCATTCTATCTGTTGGAGGAGATTTTTTCTTCTTGCTTGACTTTCAGATTTGTCTCTTTCCTTGAGATGTCTATTCTACTGGACACTGCCTCGTGATTCGTGCCATTTTTTTTGACAAATTTCTGTATTTTTGGGGTTTTGTGCCTCGTATTTGTCATATTTTGTGTGCAAAATGGCCTCACTGACCCACATCATGCTCGAGGGCAATAAAAAATAGGATCTTCATGAGACTTCCGACAAGAGTCGTGCGTTCTTCCTGAAGAACATGTTATTCTCTATCATGATGGATGAGAAGACATCATTACAGGCACATGTTGTGACCTAATTCACACATTGCCCCATTGCAAATGGGGACCCTAGTAGTTTTCCTTTTAGGGTTTTGTCGTTGCATCTCAGTCTCGTCTCGTCTTTGTTTGGGGGTTTGGGGTTTGAGTTTTGAATGGTCACTCGAGTCAAGTGAAGGAATTTGAGCCTGGATCATTGTGCAAACATCATCATAGTGCTTAGGAGGCCCGAGGGACGAAGATCGACTGTCATTTCGGTCAATTTTGACATCTCTTACTTTTTGGGGATTGCCCCTCCCGACCCCCTATTTTTTAGGGACTTTATTTTTGGCATTTTTGGCCTATTCTAGACTTCCTATTTTTTAGGGGCTATTTTTAGAAAGTTGCTATTTTGGGAAAAGTTTCTATTTTTGTCAGGGTTCCTATATTTGGAAAGTGCCCGAATTTCGAAAATCCACTCAGAAGTTCCAAAAAATCAATAGAAATCACAGAAAATCAATTTGAAAAATTTATGAAATCCATGATGAAAATCAGAAAATCAATGAAAATCTGGAAAAATCAGTCCAAAAATCACAGAAAAATGTTGAAAATCTGGAAAAAAATCTGAGAAAAACTGAAAATCATGGCAAATTTGCTTAAGTATGGAAGGTAAGAATTCATGGAGGCATAGAAGGAAGACTGAAAATTTAACCAGCAAGCTGACTGAAGAACAAAATCAATGGCAAAAGCTTCAGCCAAGTCCGCTATGGAGAAAAAACAATGGCACAAGTCAAAGACAAGTTCACCTTGGAAGAAAGTTTGAATGGCATGGCAATGTACTAAGTCTGCCTTGACATGGCTTGGATGAAGGTAAACTCCGCCCAGCAATGGCTTGACCATGAGACAAGTCCGCCCTCAGCAATTTGAAATGGCTTAAGTAGAAGTAAAGTCCGCCCTATGCCAATGGCTTGACTTTAAGCCAAGTCCGCCCAGCACAATGGAAGATGGCACAAACATAAGTAAAGTACGCCCATGACATTAAGAGAAAATGGCTCAACACTTAGACAAGTCCGCCCTAGACATTAGTATAATGGAAAAGATGACTAGCAAGTCCGCCATATGGAAAAGAGAAGTGGCTTGAGCATGGGCTGAGTAATAAATTGAATGGCTTGAAATAATGGAAAGTCCGCCTTTGATAAAATGCATGGTTTGGCAATGAATGAAGTCCGCCATACCAAGTGGAAATAAAAAAAAATAATCGAAATGTTGCCTAAGCTTGGACATTGAAATATTAAATATGCTTGGCACCTTGAGAAATTCGCAACACTTAGAGAAAATAAGAAATTTTTCCTAAGACTAGCACTAATATGCTTTAAAAAAAATCCACCTGAGACTTAGGAAGTTGGAAAATTATGGCAAAATAAAATTGGACAAAAATTTTTTTCCTAAGGCAAAGGCAAGAACAAAATTTAAATGAAAATCAAATTTGCCTTAGACAAAAAATAAATGCCATAAAATAGAGGGGTTGAAAACGACACATAAAATAATTATTTTAATTATTTTAATTTTTTATTTTCAACACTCCAAAGAGATAAACTTTGAAAAATCAAAATTGGAAAAAGACAAAAAGAACTTCACTAAACTGGCGCATGATTTGGAAACTTTCCCGGAGACTGTCGTTGAAGATAAAAATTGTCATTCAGAAGCTGAGTGCAAGCCAAGTTCAGACTTGATTTAATGGAAACAATTGAAATTTGCTAAATGAGTCGAACTTCCCATCTTTATAATTGGATTCGCTTCTCATTTTTCAATCATTCGATTTTCGAAAGAAAAATTGTGAGAAGAAAGTTTGGCTAAGGCAAGAAAGTTGAGAAAGTTTGAAGCAAAGTGAAGAAAGCAAATTCATACCAGCTAGCATTGTGATCGTGATCATTTCATTTTATCTAGAGAGCCAGGCAAATTTATTTTCTTTACTTCATTCTGGCGAGAAACTTCGTTAATTCTTTCATTTCCAGCATAATTCTTCGTGAAGTTTGATTTGTCAATTAGCTGGAATTTTTTTGAGTAATTTAAATTTTAAATTTTAAATATTCTCTTTGTATCTTCTTGCAGATTTATTTTCAAGAGAGTAAAAATGAAGTTTGCCAGTAAGGGTGCACAGCTGCAGTCAAAGATTAAATCCAAATGGGAGAACATTGTGGACACCAACCTTGGCCATGTTGACTTCGATGATTTCAAGAAAAGAATGTATGGAAGTGATGGATGTTTACCTACGCCAATTGCAAGAAGGATGATGCGCAACGGTATTGTTCATGCAGCTGGATTTCCGCCAGCAAAAGAGTGTCCAGAGCTCATGGTGGAGTGTGCATTGCATTATAATGCACAGGAAAGACAGATAGAAGCACCTGATGGAAGAGTACTGGCATATTTGACCGAGCCAGCCATACAAGAAACCTTTGGGATTCCAGCCTACAACCGGACGTCTTATCGAACCAAAGATGATGCACTTAAACTTTACCAAGATCAGCAAGACCTTTGTGCATCAAATATAAACAAGTCCTGGTTGCTGAAGCCCAGACCTACTACCAAAAAGATGCCGAAGAAGTTGGTCAGAACATATTTCAAAGAAGAATATGGAGACATCGTCTTGCTGCTAAATAGAATGGTAGGAAATCCTCAGGGTGTGCCTTTTGAAACCTGGATGTATTATTTCGTTGATGAAATAATTTCAGGGGTGAAGATGTTTAATTGGTCTAGAATGATCAGTGACAGTCTCCATGAGCAGTTGGTCAACCTGGAGAAAACCAAGACCTTTCATATGAGTTCTTATGTCGTATATCTGCTTGCAAGGACTTATAAATATGCTGGCTTGGTTTGCAAAGGTGTAGTTGGCAACGGCGAAGGACAGTTCAAGTCCTACGATTGCTATCCGCAGTTGCAGCTGAAGGAGAAGTCACACTTCAGACAAGCACATGATGCCTTTCTTATGTATATCACTCGACTTCTCCAAGGCGGAGCACATCAGAGACTCACCTGTGAGGCCAAAAGTTTGATTGGCAGATATGGATCCTAGTTCATCCAGTTTCCCAAATTTACTTACATCAGGATTCAAGGATTTACAGAACGCCCATACAGACTGCCCATTTACCCTACCAATAAAATGGTTTTGTTGGAAGTTCTAAGGCAATTGGAGACATATCAGAATATCCAAAGGCCAAAACAGAAAGCAGCTGTCACTTTTCCGTTCTTCATCGGCAATATGGAGGAATCATGTCCATCAGCACAGGCAGCAGAGAGTGCTCGACTAGAGATGCAAAAATACCCGTTCATATCCTACAAGACCAGGAATGACTTTGATTCACTCCATCGCATTGGAACTGTGGACGGAGAGAAATATAAGCACAGGATAGACTTAGAAGATTTCTGGGCCAATGCGGCTGATGAATATGAGGTGAGGAAAAGATGTGGTCAAGATTGCCGTTGAATATGATAAGGGCGACTGAACTCTTCCAAGTACCTGATCAGCTGGATGATGATGGAGTATATGTGCAGCCGGGCTTCGATGAAAGGGAACCACTTCCTCCTGTAAGGTGATCTGAGCTTGAGCTGGGTGACCTGGCAACATTCATGCGGCCTGTATTCAAATATTCCCAATGGTGGATAGACCAGCAAGTACAAGTATTGCGGCAAAGGAATGTACAGTTCACATATGAATTGATGGGTGATACAGAGTCCTGTTCCTCAAATGCGGGTGCATCTCGTGGAGATGGACCAACGGATGCTGCCAACTTGAAAAAGAGGAAAGAGATTGATGACTCTGCAAAGCAGAACAAGAAAAGAGAGTATAAAAGAGAGATTGAGCGTCTAAAAGAGTATATCCAGCATCTAACCAGGCCACTCAATCAAGGTGACCAGTTAGCACCTCCACTTCCAAATTCTTCACAAGAACTGGTTGGAAATTTTGAAGAGGAGTTGACTACAGCCAGAGAAGCTAAAGACTGGATGGCTGGAAAGAAAGACGAGGCGATGGCATTCGCAGAGAAGCTGGCATATGTGTATGAGCAAACTTCCTTTCTGCTATCACGAGTTACAGACTTAGCGGAAGCATGGGATGACCTCCAAGATATTCAGAATAAAATTATTCCATGTCTTCGAGAGTTAAAGGGCATCCCAAAGCAGAGGTTGATTGATGACAGGATTATTGAAGCTGGAGCTGCATATGATTTCAGTGGCTGGTATTACGCACTGATTTCATGAGAAGTCCTGGAAAGGGTGAAGCAAGATGGCGCCAAAGTTGAAGGGAAAGCAAAGGAGATTCGGAGTAAGATTTACCAGATGGCTGCAGATATGCTCGACAAAGATATTGTCCGAAAGAAACACTTGCAGCCACAAAATTTAAAAGAACAAGTTCAAAGAATTTTCTCCACCACCTCTGGGCCAATCATGAAAGAAAACTTTACCAAGGCATTCAGCTTCATGACCATCAGAGATACTTTCTTGCTGCATGAATCAAAATGGACGATCACTTTTGCAGAATGTGCTGAAAGTTTGGACTTGCTGGAATACAACGTCAATGCACTGCCGGACATTGCCATGGAGGAAGTCAGCCTGATCGTGTCCAGATTCACCGAACGCAATGCTTTGCAAGTGGATAAGGATGCAACTCCTGGTGCCTGAAGTTCTCTCCAGTTAACTGATTGATGTTTAGGAAACCCTAATTAGGGTTTAGTTATGTTCAATCTGGGCTGTTCATCTCATTGTGATCTTGGCCATTCATTGTAATTTGGGAATTCTATATAAACCTCCCCCCCCTCTCTCTCATTTCATTAGGAGATATTAGGAGATCAATAAGGAGAATTAGAGATTAGAGAATTCATTAGAGATTAGAAGAGATTGTAGAGAATAAGAGAGAGTTTTATGAGATTGTTGCAAAAGACTATCTTGATAATAAAGTTCATAATGCATGAGGTGCTTTGAATCCTTTCCTTGTCGAATGGTTGCATGGTTGCATATTACTCTTCCTCGTCTAATAGATTTGAATTAGAATTTCATTTAAATGTATGTTAGAAGAATGATAGATTGATAACAAGGGTTAGCGAAACTAAGCTCATACTTTCTTTGAGTGGATGCTTTTCATTCAATGCGTAAAGTTAGACTGAGCTTTATCGTGGATGCTTCAACGTTTACTTCGAATAATGTTGTCCTATTGATGGTATTGTTCGTGGTGAAGAAATTTTTAAGCACAAATCCCAGAAGATTGCACTTGCTTTGTGTAGTTGTCGTTTAACGTGGCGAAACAAAGTATTGTTTATTTAGTTTCACTCAATCCTTGTCGTCTCTTGATTTCGTAGGAAGAGCATAAGATTTCTAAACCCTTACTCTTTTTTCACTTTTTTTTATCTAAAGTTAGAAAATTCCAAAATGATACTACATTCGCGTCTTTGCTTTTCTGAGTAACTTACAAAAGTAAATCCCTATTGTGCCCCCAGCAAATCACATCAACCACAGAGCTTATCCACACTTAACTGAAACATTGGAATTGTCGTATGATCTTTCTTGCAGTCTTAGCATACGAGGTAGTTTTTCAAGAGGGGATATAGCGTCTTTGACACTTTATTCTAGAATGTTTGTTGTGTCATAAAACACACCTCAACAACACACTTGAACAAGATCAAGGAAATTTGAGA